>CATIWK010391285.1:0-11796 GCA_949634005.1 Mallotus japonicus
CGGGCTACTCTTTACGAAGCGAAGACACTATTAGTAGGGGAGGAGAATTCAAAGAATAGTTCGCTCTTTGTATGAATGTTGTTTCTCCACAACATTTGTAAAGAAAATCAGTGTCGTAATGTAGGGTTTGCCAGTAGTTCATGTTACGTCTTCTGTTTATATGTCACGATCGCTTCTGTAGTAAACCATACGAGGACTTGGTGTGGAAGTCTAAGGTCTGATTGTAGTAGATGCCAAAATATGTTTGTTATGTAGTGGGCAGGCAGCTACATTAAACATTTGCTCCATGATAACAAGATCAACAGAAGATGACTCACAAGGTAATGTGTGGGACAAATTCTTATCACTCTTTAACATTATCTATTGCTTTACAAAGTTTACATTCAATCAATAAAAAGTCTTAACATGAGAATGTTATTGAATTAAACATCTGTACAATCTGGTAAATGAATGTTTTGCATTTTGTAATATTTAAATAAAATTTTAAAACTTGAAGTTATATAAAATTGTCCTAAACTTATAAATCAAAGTTTTCATCCAGCACATTGCGTAAATTATATTATATTTTTTTTGAAGGAAAATAAAAGCTTTATTAATCAGAACTCTCTCTAGTTAAAATAGGGACAAGATAACTAGGAGGAAAAGAAAATTTCTGAACACCATTCGTAGCCAAAGCAGCCTAATGTGCATGGGCTGCTACATTGGTAGTTCTACGAACAAATCTAACATGCGCATTTTGAAAGTGCTTTAAAAGAGAAATACAAGCATCAATAATAAAGCTAAAAGGAGAACGAAAATCTAGATTCCTCAATGCCTGAACAACTTGCAAAGAATCTGACTCCAAGATGCAATTATCCAAATGAAGGGACTTTAACTAGCTCAATACTTCCCTAATACCAATGGCCTCGACTTCTTTAGGGGAGAAATGAAATGGAACAGACTGCGTTCTGGCTTTAAGCAGAATACATTAGAATTCTGTAAGAGACAACCAAACCCAGATTCACACGATTGTGAGGAAATAGAAGCATCAACATTAACCTTCAATAGAGAGCCTTGAGGTTTAGACCACACAATATCACCTTCATCGACCTCATAATTAGACAACGTAACATGTTGATTAGCCGACCTCCATTTATTAAAACTGAACCCTACATTATTAAGAATTTGAATAGCAGAAAGAGAAGAACCACACAAGACTTTCTGATTTCTATTAAACCATATCCCGTTACAAATAGCTGCAAATATGGATACATCTTCTTTCGAGAGAATAGAGAAAACAAACTCAAAAATTTGCAGAACCGAAGAAAGAGAACCTAACGGGATAGAGAGACCAAAACTCGACCAACAAGTATCTACAATTGAGCAAGAGAAAAGAATATGCATCACTGTTTACTGAGAATCGCCATAGAGAGGACAACTACTGTCAACAGGAACCATTCTAAAGAGAAGATCACATCTAGTAGGAAGGCACTCATAGGCAGATCGCCACATAAAATTACGGATTTTCATTGGAACCTTCAAATCCCAAATGGCTTTCCACAATTTTTGATTAACACCTTGAAGTTCCCCAGTAAGTAATCTATAACAGCTTTTGACAGTAAAGCAACCTTTGGGAGACGGAAGCCAATACCAATTATTCCCACTCACTAATGAATTAAAAGGAATTTGAAAAATCAAATTACAGTCTCTATCATTGAAAAGATCATGAATAAGGTCTACATCCCAACAACGCTGACTTGGAACAAACAGAGAGTGAACCATAGCATCTTTAAGATGAAATGGTGGAGGAGATGAAAGACAGCCACCAACCGAAGCTTGTAACCATAGATCACCCCATACACGAGTAGACAAACCATCACCAATCATGATACGAGCTCCCCTCCTTAAAACGTCTTGAGTTGCCATTAACGATCACCAAATGAAACTTGGGTTATTACCCAATTTAGCTTCAAGAAAAGAGGTAGAAGGGAAATAACGAGCTTTAAAAATTCTTGAAACCAGACTAGAAGGATTTTCCAAGAACTTCCAAGTTTGTTTAGCAATCATTGCTAAATTAAAATCCCTTAAAATTTTTAAATCCAATTCCACCATGACTCTTTGGTTTGCATAACCTATCCCAACACATCCATCTAATATCCTTTCTAGAACTAGAAACACAGCCCCATCAATACTCGTTCATCATTCTTTCTATCTCAAGGCATAAAGATTGAGGCAAAAGGAATACATTCATTATATAATTTGGGATAGATTGAGCCACCGATTTCAACAAAACCTCTTTACCACCATAAGAAAGTAATTTAGACTGCTAAGAGTGAATACGTCTCTAAACTCTGTCCTTAATGTATTTAAACATGTCATATTTATTTCTACCAACATACGACGGTACGCCTAAATAAAGACCTTGATCATGAACCTCCGTAATCTGCAACTGACTCACAATATCTGACCGCAGCTGAACATCAATGTTCCAACTGAAAAGAATTGATGACTTTGCAAAAATTAATACATTGACCAGATGCATTTTCATATAACTCCAAACAGTGCTTCATAGTAGAACTTTCAACCATGTTAGCTTTAAAAAATAAATAGCTATCATCGACGAAAAAAAGGTGAGTGATAGAAGGAGAATTTCAAGCTAAAATACAACCATGAATTTGATAATGGAGTTCCTTCATCTTCAATAAAGCACTCAAACCTTCAGCACAAATAATATAAAAGGTAAGGCGAAAGAGGCTCACCTTGCCTTATTTCACAGTTTGGAATAACATTATCAATTGCTGAACCATTATGACAGATGTTGAAAACCATAATAGAAACACAGAACATTATTCTATCAACCCAGCAAGACTGAAAACCCATATGAAGCATAACATTGCGCAAGAAGGGCCACTTTAAACTATCATAAGCCTTCTAAATATCAATCTTTAGAGCAGCCATCCCAGACCTTTCACGTCTTTTATTCTTGAATGAATGAGAGATTTTGAAGGCTAACATAACATTTTTAATGATTGATTTACCCTCAATAAAAAGGCCTTGCGATTCAGAACTAGAAGCAGAAAGACCACAAATAATGTCCCTAGAATCCTTACGTTTGCTGTGATCAGGAACACCATAGAAACCAATGAGGGGCCAAGAACCAACCTCAGCTAAAGAAACCTTCACATCAATAAAGTTACGGTTTGAACCAAGAAGAACAACATCCACACTATCACGCCATAACAATGCCAAACCACCACTTCTACTAACACAATCAACTACATGTAAAGAATCATAATTTAATTGGACCCTGACCCAGTCCAATTTACCAACATAGGCCTGATATTATTTTGGATGACAATTCTAAGCTAAGGAACTCATGGTGATAGGTGGGCCTGGAATCCAGGTCCCACCTCTAGTCCAATAATAAAGCATACCAGCAAGCCCATCACAATCATTTAAAGAATCCCCCTCAACAATAAGATTATATTTGCATCTTCTTTTAGAGTAAAAAATCACAACACCATCTTTATCAACTTCTGAATTCAAAAGTGTTGTTTCCCACTCTTCCTTATCTTCGAAACAAACTTAATTCTTAGGAGGCAAAGAATCAATTTCAAAATTCTAATTGTTACTCGGAATCATAGGGAGCTGAATTGATTCAAGGTTATTTGTAACAGATTTTTGTTTAAGATTCTTACCAGAAATTATGGCAAACTGACCACTCAACTCCGATGAAGATCCTTCTTTTGAACGAAGCCATCGATCACTTATCTGATGCTGATTCTGGCGATTAAACGCATGAAGCCAACTCCCATAAACCTTTTCACAAGACTTTGATGAAGACTGGAAAATAAATTCACAAAACTTGTTAGAATGCCCTAGCATACCGCAAACAAAATAAAAAGTAAGTAGACGTTCATATTTAAAGTCCACCCAGAAACATTCACCACCGGCCTTCTTGATCTTCATCTTATACTTAAGAGTTTTGCAAACATCAATAGATACTCTAATACGAATAAACAATCACCATAAACTAGTAAAATTATCAGGATCCAAAGCAACAAAAGACCTGATAAAATTACCAATAAGTTGAAGAACTTTATCTAATCTGAAACCAGCTGGTAAGTTGTGAATTTGGACCCAAAATTCCGAATAATGAAATTCAACAAGATGAAAAGGAACGCCACCTTCGCACTTACCAAGGAGCAAAAGATTTTGGTCAAAAGTCCATGGGCTAGAATCAAGAACTCTGGCTAAATCAAGAGATTGATGAAACTGAAATAAATATAAATGATTGCCCACATCACGAATACAAACACCCCTTATCGGTTGCCAAAGGGCTACAAGTGTGTTCTTCATAGCATTGAAGTTAATGGACTTATCTTACAAAAACTTACCAATAAGATAGAGCTTAAACTCCTTAGTAGTATTGACCATTTCATCTCCTTCCACCACAGGCTCACCCACATCATTGTCAATAAGAGACAGATTCTGATAATGACTTTCTAGAGCAGCTTGTTCAACATTAGAGGATGAAGCCATAATGATGAAGAAAAAACAAATCCGAAATAAAACAGAAAAAGGAAAGAATGATGAAGAAAAGGGAAGAATGAAGAAAAAGACTTGTCAAAAGAACAAGACAAAAACACTCACCATATTGGCGAGACATTATCTTTTTATGTATGCCGTATTCTTAAGTGACTTGATATTTTGTTTTACTCTATTATATTTTATTATTTATGTTATATATTTTTATATGTTATATATATTATTAGATAAATCACTTTATCTATTTAATTTTGAGAGATATTTAAACAATAAAAAAAGAAATGTGTAAAAATCATATAGAAACAATAATTGCAATTCATGAATTGACAAATTTATATAAATTAAGTACTTTAGTAAGTGAAAAATTTATACAAATTAAGTACTTTAGTAAGTGAATCAAAAAGACTTTTTTTTTTAAGAGAATCCAAAAGAGACTTTTAAAAACCAATATTCCAATTTTCCTAACATATATAATAAATATAAAGTGGAAAATTCTAATTTGAATTAAATCTCAACCTCAAGTGATTCCTAAAAACGTCAAATTTCCACAATTTACTTAGTTTTGTAAGGTACACTTATAAAAAAAAACCTTCCATCTTCTAAAAAAAGGTCAAATTGGAGAAGTCTATCATCTCCAATTTTGTGAGTTAGATGAAACTTACAAGTTTCATTTAAGTTGTCTATTAACATTCATGCAAAAAAGAAATAAAAAAAATATAGAGGAAAAATACCTATGATAATGGAGATACTGAAAATAGGATATTCCTCCTTGTAGAGTGTAATCTCTTCTTAAGTTACCATGAAGAGCAGTAACCATTATTTCACATTTTACTTTCTTATGAGAAAAAAGGGTAAATTAATTACTGCAACAATTAATTTGTGTAGTTGGTTGAGGTTGAATTTGTTAACTATGAGAACAAAGGATGAAAGAGGCTATCAAATTATGTTTGAAATGTTTAATAGGTTCTTTGTTAAATCTTTAAGCCAATGATGGATCTATCTTCAAAGGTAAAAATGGAAAGATAGAAACAATTTTAAATGGAAGCATAAAAAACTCCTCAAATTCATGGCATTTCCATAATAAGGGAAATATGTAGCAGCCAAAATGTCCAAATTTAGTTTTGTTAAATAGAGTGGGTGTTTGAGTTAACTAATTGAAAATTTTTCTCCATCAGCTACAATTCAAGTTTCCGGTAAAACTCCAAAATCAGCAGATGATAACTGTTTTTATTCAAAACAGTTGCGGATTTGACAAATTTTATTTTGAAGTTTTTTCCTATCAGTTGATAGCTTATTTGTATTTATTTTTTATTCAGACTATTTTACCATTATTAAAAATAACTAATAACAAATGACATTATTTACATTAAATGTATGTAATTAATTTTTATAGTTCATACTTAAAAAATATTATTTTTAAATTATTATACCTATAATTTTTTAAAAAAAATTATACAATAATATTTATATTTAAAATTTATTTTAAAATAATTTCTATTAATTATTTTAATAATATATAAATCAAAGACAATAAATTATTATTTATTACTATTATTATTTTTAAATAATTTACATAACTAAGAAAATATTATAAGAAATATATGAAATTACATTTACAAATAAATTATACTCTTAATGGTCATTTGACATACTAACAATATCGGCAAATAAAATTTTACCAAACAATTTATATTTATCAACTAATATTAGTTATCAGTTATTAATTATCCGTTATCCGCAACTGCTATCAGTTATTAATTATCCGCTATCCGCAACTGCTATCAGTTATAAGCTATTATAAATAGCTAAACCACGCAGGCTAAAGAGTTTCTTTTGACCAAAAACACAAACACTGTGGGAAACATCAAAGGATAGTAATAATACTCTTTTGAGCATTAAATGAATGCTAAACGTTAGAAGTCAGTCCATTACACTCTATGAATTTATGCCGCCACATGGAAAAAATGTAAGAGTACCACTTGACATGATGTTAAAGTATTTTTATTGAAACAGAGTCTGAACAGAGTTAGATAGATTAGTGCTCTCTGTCCGGCAAAGGCTCTCCCTTCCTAGGTGGCAGAGTGGTAAGGTTATAGCCAAGATGGGCATAATCTCTTGGAATTACAGAGGATTAGGTACCACCTTAACTGTTAAAGCTCTCAAACAACTTATTCTTCGAACATAAACTTTTTTAGTCTTTCTAATAGAAACTAAGCAAAAATCCTTTAACTTAGAAAAACTTCGAACCCAACTGAACTTCACAAATGGAGAGTATCAAGATCCGAAAGGAAGATCGGGTGGTTTAGCATTATGGTGGAACGATAAATGGGAGATACTAATGCTCAAGAAATCAGCACACTTCATTGGCGTGTGGATAAAGGAAGATTCAGAATGGCATTTCACCGGCATTTATGGTAGCCCTAGAAAAGTAAAAAGACCAGAGATTTGGAGAGAGAGAGAGGTTAGGTCTTTAGAACATAGGGGAGCCATCCTATGGCTTATTGTTGGGGATTTTAAAAATTGGGAGGTAACACTCTTTCGTACTCTCAACTGAGGACTTCAATGATTTGATTTTGGATTGCTCGTTAGTTGACTTGGGGTTCAAAGGGGGAACTTTCACATGGCAAAATAAGTAGATAGGGGATAAAATAGTTAAAGTAGACAGAGCGCTAGCAAATGCAGAATGGGTGAACCAATTTCAATACGCATCTATAGAGCATGAAAGCTTTTTGGGCTCAGATCATAGACCTTTATTTATAGAACTGAAACCAGATAAGAAGAAGAGGAAAATGAGATTTGTTTATGTAGCTAAATGGGAACTAGAAGCAGAATGCAGGGATTTGATAACAAGCAGCTGGAATGAACAAGAAGACACGAGACACATGATTCAGTCTTTGGGGATAAAATTGGAGAAACTTAAAGGGGATTTAATCAACTGGTGCAAAAGAAAGAACTTAGAAAAAAGCGCATTCTAGCAAAACTCAACACAAGATTAACAATCTATGGAAGTCAGAAGAAGTTCACTAGAGGCAAAGATCTTATATACAATGGATGAAAGAGGGAGATAGAAACATGAGATTCTTTCATCTATCGGTGGTACAGAGAAGGCAATTCAATCAGATTCAAAAAATTAAGAAAAAAGGCCAATGGATGAGGGATGAGATGCAGATAAAGGAATAAACAGTGTAGTATTTTGAGAGGTTATATAGTATAGAGCATAAAGAAAGGGAGGAGGACATGGGTGAGATAGTTCTGAGCTTGGTGACAGATGAGATGAACCAAAATCTACTTAGAGAGGTGGATATGGAAGAGGTGAAGGCAGCAATTTTTGGTTAAGGGAAATTAAAATCCCCTAGGCCAGATGGGTATCCGAGAATTTTCTTCTAGAATAACTGGGATGTGATTAAAGAAGAGGTGTTGCAAGAGGTCAAAAACTTCTTCTCGTTAGGGACTCTTCCACTCAATCTCAATCAAACAACAATTGTGCTGATCCTTAAACAAAAACATCCAAAAACATATGAAGATTTCAGGCTTATAAGTTGCTGTAATTATGTTTATAAAATAATTTCGAAGGTAATGGCCAATAGACTGAGAAGATGGCTCCCTGGCTTGATAACTCCATAAAAAACATGATTTGTTAGTGGCCACCACATTCAGGAAAATATCATTGTGAACCATGAGGTGACTCATGCATTAAGACATAGGTTCAAGGGAGCTAGAAGCTACTTTGCACTGAAGTTGGACTTGGCCAAAGCCTACAATAGAGTTAACTGGGAATTCTTAAGACAAATCCAGAGACAAATGGGCTTTCATGAGAAGTGGGTACACCCGGTGATGGCTTGTATGGAAACGGTGACTTCTTCAGTCCTCATTAATGGTACTCCCACCCAAAGCTTCAAACTAACTCGAGGTTTGAGATAGGGAGACCCCATATCTCCCTAAATGTTTATTATGATAGCAGATTTTTTTATCTAGGTTAGTAGCAAAAGAGCACCAAGCAGGTAACATCAAGGGTGTTAAGATAATGAGAAACTACTTGATAGTGACCCACTCTTTGTTTGCCGATGATACTGTAATTTATGGGGAGAATAACATTCAGGAGGTTGAGAAGTACAGAAGTCTCTTGGAGAGATACTCAAAAAGGTCAGGCTAGTTGATCAATATGGATAAATCAGAAATAATCTTCAGTACAAATACAAACTCGAAAGTGAGGATCAGAGTATGTGAACTGTTTGGCATCAAGGAATCTTTTTACTCTTTGAAGTATCTTGGAATCCCAATGGAGTGGGGCTAAACTAGAAATGGATTATTCATCTACTTGGTACAAAGAATGCAGGAGAAAAGTTAGGCCTGGAAAGCTAAATTCTTGATGCAAGCAGGTCAAGAAATTATGATTAAGGTAGTCCTCCAAGCATTACCTTCCTTTGTGATGTTAGTATTCAAACTTCCAATTGGGATCATTCAAGAGCTTGAAAAGATGATTAGAAGGTTTTAGTGGAACCAGAACATTAAAAAAAGGAAACTTCATTGGATTATATGGGAGGCTATGACATTCCCTAAACAAATGGGTGGCATGGGTTTTAGGGAAATGCAAAATTTTAATGCAGCTTTGCTGGGCAAAGTGGGGTGGTAAATTTTTTACAACCCTGCAACTTTGTGTGCTAGATTACTGAAAGGAATTTACTTTCCATACATCAATTTTTTGAATGTTAAGCAAGGCAATAAAGCCTCTGGGATTTGGTCAAGCTTGATGCAAAGCAGGAAAATAGTGGAAAAGGGATATAAATAGAATGTAAGCTTAGAGGCGGACATTCAAATCTAGAATGATCCATGGATTCCTAGTTTGTCAGGTTTCAAAGTTCAATTTGAGAAGCCAAAAAGTGTGGAAGTATACTTAGTTAAAGATTTAATAGATCATGACAGGGGAAAATGGGATGATAACTTGCTTGAGACTTTATTTTCCAATGAAGAGAGGAGAGTAATAAAATGTATTCCTATAAAAAAATCTTAGTGGAAGAGATCGAATTGTCTAGCATTATGAAAAAAAAAGGCATTATTCAGTGTAGTCGGGGTATAGATGGTGCAAACAGAACGCTGTAAGGAATGGCAGTGGTGCAGGGTCTGAAATAGATATAACAGGAGACAATGCTCTTTAGGAGTCTATGTGGAATTTGCAGGTGCCTCCAAAGATAAAAATTTTTATATGAAAATGTGTTTGGGATGCGGTGGCTATGAAAAAAAATCTGATGAGGAGGGGATGTGGAAACGATGTAACCTGTTATTGATGTAATGCTACTATGGAGAACTTAGAGCATCTTCTTTTTTAGTGTGAGCATTCCAAGCATGTTTGGCATGCTAGTCAGTTTGTATATATTCCTAGAGAGGATCCAAATTTAGCCTTCAGGGACTGGTGGAGGGAATTAAATAAAATGTTAAAGGAATCAAATAATGGAGATATGTTGAACTTAGCAGCCATCATATGCTGGAACATTTGGAAAAGGCAAAATGGTTTTCAATTTGAAGGAAAAAGAGAAGATCCTCTCACAACTACGGAGCAAATAAATAAGAGTTGGTAGAAGATTCTCACCTTGATCAATCACTAGGAACTCAGCAACCCCTATAAGAGTGAATCAGTAGAGATCAAGGAAAGGGCTAGATGGGAGGCTCCTAGCGAAGGTGTGTGGAAATTAAACTGCAATGCTTCTTTTCATAAAGATCTTAATAGTTGCTAGTTAGCTTTTATTTGCAGAGATAGGAAGGGGAATGTTATTCACGTGAGTAAGGAAAAAGACTTATGCTTCTCCTCTCTCCAAGTTGCGATGATGGCTATCAGAGAGGCTATTAGATTTGCTTGCAAATTCCCAAACAAACCATGCATTGTGGAAATGTATTGTAAGGAAGCAACGGATTTGTGCATGCAAGAAACACTGGAATGCCCCTCGGAAGTTGTGGCAATCCTTAAAGAAATTCAGAGATTAAAAGTTGTTCTTTCAATTATCTCAGTGCAATTTATCCCACGAAGAATTAATTTTGTAGCTGATTGGCTATCCAAGATTGGTACCACTTTAGCTTTTGACTCTGTTAGTTTCATTGTTCATCCTAATCTTTTAGATTACTGTTAAAAGATCAGTTGTAGTTGTTGTTTTTAATGAATCTTATTTTAAAAAAATATATATTTTTATTGGGCTTAAAATGGTTTTCAGTTTTTTCGATTGGTTCCTACTAAATTATTTCCTTTAATTGAGTCCTCAAACTTTTATTTTTATAATTTTTACATCCTTAATTTGACGTCCGTTAAATTTGAACAGATTTTTCATCAAATTTGTAATAACTTGTATTTTATTAAATAAAATTTTAAAAATTTATTTCGAGATTTGCAGTGTTAATAAAATTTTTTATTATTTTAATTATTAGTGAAATTTAATTTGAGTATTTGTGTTGAATATTACTTTAACATTTTTTTTATATTATTAACTTAGTGTATTTTAAAATTCACTTTATTAATAATTAAGTGTTGTATATATATATATATATATATATGTTTATTTATGGGTATATATTATTATTATTGTGTGTGGTGGAGAATTAGTAGAGGAAGATATTTGGGGGAAAAGTTATTATTTTATTATTATTATTATTATTAAAATATATATATATATATATATACACACAAAAGTCAAATGCATTTTTCTCTCTCCCCAATTTCTTCCTTCTCTTCTTCTTCTTCTTCTTCTTCTTCTACCCACTGCCTACCGCCATTGCCGCCACCTCTAGCCACCAGACCGCCGCCGATTGGAGTCGGGAGCCACCACAGCAAGTCCCTTCCTTCTCCTTCCTCGCGTGACCTCTCTCTCTCCTTCTTCTTCCTCTTAGTGCCGGACTGTTCTTGGCTCGTCGGACTGGTTTGCCGGCAATGAGTGGGGGCAATTTTGGTGTCAATTTCTTCCTCACTTCACAGGCTTTAATTCTCCTAAGGTTATTTCCTTAAACAACTTAGCTTAAATTTTGAGTAATTAGTTCTAGGTTTAGTTATGTATTTTTCTGATTTTGAGTTAGATTAATTTAGTTTATGTTAAATTGATGTTAGATTAGTGTTGTGCAGGTGAAATGCTATCCAAATATAATTTCTATGTATTTTTCGGATTTATTTTGAATTTTTGGGAATTTATGTGAAAATATTATTTTTAGGGAAAATTATATAATTTAATTTTAAATTGATTTTTGGTAAATGTATAGTTATTTGACATGTTTAATGATGATTTTAATTTT
>CATIWK010391388.1:0-10278 GCA_949634005.1 Mallotus japonicus
TTTCTAATTTTACTTATGTAATGAAAGTTGCCATATAAATTTATTCATTTTTAATTATTTATTATGAGAATAGTAATTTTTACCCATGAATGAATAACTAAAATGAAGAAGAACAATTAACATAACACAAAATTTTATTTATCACCGGAATTCGGGTGGGACCCACCAAATTCTCACCGGAAACTTAACACTCGACCAAACCAAAAATACCAGTGTTGTTCCTAAACGTTAATAGAACACAACTACAGCCTCAAATACACCAAAATTCTCACAGAATAAAGATATTAGAATTAAAAGGAAAAATTATCGAAAAACTCATAGAATATTCTACCGGTGGAGATCGAACGCAAGGCTGGCATCTAAGGACTCCCAGGATGATGGACAAGCTATTGGTGGTAGCATTTGTTGACCGGCTAGCGTTTACTTAGTCTTCACAACACTCATATCAAATATAAGCACACTGAAATTGCAATCTACTTTATACTTGAATACTAACAAGTGCCCATATTTCAGAGAATGATATTCTACAAACTCCTTAAACCCTTTTTGTAACCAAATCTTATCCTCTATCTTTAGCAACTCTACGTGTCATGTCTCTTCAGTTGGAGCTCTAAGGGTTACCGGACTTGACAAACAATTCTCATATTGCCTCACAAATCTTATAGTAATACTCTGTCAAAATTAGAAATTATCACACATAAGTCGGATAATTTAATACCTAAATGGGATCAAAGAAAGTTAACTAATTGACACCTCTTACTATTCTATGGTATTACTTGAGATATTACATTGAGAAAACAAAGAAAACAAAAGAAACATAAAAAACAAAAACAAAAAAAAAACATATTCTTACAAGTTTTTCCACAGGAACAGTGTTTTCAAGAATTATCTTAAGAAAATTTGGACCTCATCCTGTAGCATGAAAGCGCTCAACCCGGTGACTCCCCCTATAAGAATCCATTCTTGAAGTTGCTTTAGTGTTCATTGAATTTCCCAGGAACCTCTCTTTCCCTTACTGTATTTATATATCAAAGCTACCTTAAGTATTGTTTGAGGAGGGTAGTAAGTAGTAAGAGGTACACACCCATCATAATAAATTAGCATTGGGTGTAGAGATCCATAAGTACTGAAAACAAATAAGACAAAACCCCTAAAGTTACAGAGCATAACTAACCTGAGTGATTGAGTTCCAACTCTGTTGGAGATATCAAACCAAGTTCGAAACATAGGCAGTTCATGCACTGCATGCCACCAACTAGAAAACGTGTTATGTTTTATTTTCTTAATAATCATAAAAAAAATTGTGTCTTATTACTAGACAGGTTCAATATTATTTTGTGTATTAAAATTTTATTTGATTTTTCTAATTTTACTTGTGTAATGAAAGTTTCCATATAAGTTTATTCATTTTTTAATTATTTATTATGAGAATAGTATTTTTTAGCCATGAATGAATAACTAAAATGAAGAAGAACAATTAACATAACACAAAATTTTATTCATAGTTTAATTGATGGGTTTAAAATTAATATTTCTCACAAAACTAATAAAATCAATTTTTAAATATTTGAACTTTTAGCCAAATTAAACCAAATACTACCATAAATTTTTCAATCATAAAATATTTGGATTTAGTTTAAACAATGGGTTACATGCAATTTGATAAAAAAAAAAACAATAGATACATAAAGTTTAAAATTTAAAATGATAGATTTTGTCAGGACAAAATAATCAAAATATTTATTTAATAGATAGTTTTAAATAAATTCTTAAAAATCTTAGAAAACTATAAAAATCAAGGAATTGTCAAAATAATCTTATGAACACTGTAAATGATTAATTTCTTAAACTTAAGAATATTTCCGATGAATTAAACTAATCTATACGAAAATAAATAATCTCCACCATAAACATTTAAAAAATTTTATCTCAAAATCCGTAAGGAATTGGACCTAGCTCCAGTTATGAAAATTTATCACCACAATTTATACTATTTATTAAAAATAATTTCAAAATTTTCCGGACTTGTTACTATTTATCGCCAGAATTCAGGTGAGAGCCGCGGGATTCTCACCAGAAAGACAACACCCGACCAAACCAAAAATACCAATGTGTTCCTAAACATTAATATAACACAACTACAACCTCAAATACGCCAAAAATCTCACAGAATAAAGAGATCGTAACTAAAAAGGAAAATTATCAAAAAATTCACAAAATATTGCACCGGTGGAGACCGGACTCAAGGCCGGCGTCTAAGGACTCCTAGGATGATGGGGAACAAGCTACTGGTGGTAGGTTTCGTTGATCGACTGCCGTCTACTTGATCTCCACAACACTCATATTAAATATAAGGACACTGAAATTGCAATCTCCTTTATACTTGAATACTAACAAGTGGCCATATTTCAGAGAACAATATTCTACTAACTCCTTAAACCCTTTTTGTAACCAAACCTTATCCTCTATCTTTAGCAACTCTACTTGCCAAGTCTCTCCAATTGGAACTTTTAGGGTAACCGAACTTGACAAACAATTCTCATATTGCCTCACAAACCTCATAATAATACTCTATCAAAATTAGAAATTATCACGCTTTGGTCGGATAATTTAACACCTAAATGGGATTAAAGAAAGTTAACTAATTAACACCTCTTACTATTTTATGGAATTACTTGAGATATTACATTCAGAAAGCAAAGAAAACAAAAGAAACATAAACAAGAAAATACTCTTACAAGTTTTTTTGTTAGGATTAGTGTTTTCAAGAATTATCTTAAAAAAATTTGGACCTCTTCCTGTAGTATCAAAGAGCTCAACCCGGTGACTCCCTCGATGAGAATCCATTCTTGAAGCTGCTTCGGTGTTTCTTGAATTTTCCAGTAACCTCTCTTTCCCCTGCTGCATTTATGTATCAAAGCTACCTTAAGTATTGTTTGAGGAGGGTAGTAAGTAGGAAGAGATACACACCCATCACAATAAATTAGCATTGCGAGTAGAGACCCATAAATACTGAAAACAAATAAGACAAATTCCCTAAAATTGTAAAGGACACTTATATGAGAGACTGAGTTCCTACTCTGTTGGAGAGACCAAACCAAGTTCGAAACATAGGCAGTTCGTGTACTGCATGCCACCAACTAGAAAAAGTGTTCTGTTTTATTTCCTTAATAATCATAAAAAAAAAATTGTCTTATTACTGGAGAGGTTCAATATTATTTTGTGTATTAAAATCTTATTTGATTTTTCTAATTTTACTTATCTAATGAAAGTTGCCATATAAATTTATTCATTTTTTAAACTAATCTATATGAAAATAAATAATCTCTACTATAGCCATTCCAGGAATTTTATCTCAAAATCTGCAAGGGATTGGATTTAGCTCCAGTAACGGAAATTGATCATCATAATTTATACTATTTATTAAAAATAATTTTAAAATTTTCTGGACTGGTTACTATTTATCGACGGAATTCGGGTGGGACCCGCCGGATTCTCATCAGAAACACAACACCCTACCAAACGAAAAATGCCAATATGTTCTGAAACATTAATAAAACACAAGAACAGCCTCAAATACGCCAAAAATCTCACAGAATAAAGAGATCGGAACTAAAAAGAAAAATTATCAAAAAATTTACAAAATATTCCACCGGTGAGATCGGACTCAAGGTTGGCGTCTAAGGACTCCTAGGATGATGGGGAACAAGTTGTTAGTGGTAGCTTTCATTGGTCGGCTAGTGTCTACTTGATCTCCACAACACTCATATCAAATATAAGCACACTAAAATTGCAATCTCCTTTATACTGTAATACTAACAAGTGCCCATAATTCAGAGAATGATATTCTACAAACTCCTTAAACCTTTTTTATAACTAAACCTTATCCTCTATCTTTAGCAACTCTACTTGCCAAGTCTTTCTAGTTGGAACTTTAAGGGTAACAGGACTTGACAAACAATTCCCATATTGCCTCACAAGCCTCATAATAATACTCTATCAAAATTAGAAATTATCATACATAGGTCGGATAATTTAATACCTAAATGGGATTAAAAAAAGTTAACTAATTAACACCTCTTACTATTCTATGGAATTACTTGAGAGATTACATTCAGAAAAGCAAAGAAAATAAAAGAAACATAAACAAGAAAATATTCTTACAAGTTTTCCGTCAGGATTAGTGTTTTCAAGAATTATCTTAAAAAATTTTGGACCTCTTCTTGTAGCATCAAAGAGCTCAACCTGGTGACTCCCTCCATGAGAATCCATTCTTGAAGCTGCTTTGGTGTTTCTTGAATTTCCCAATAACCTCTCTTTCCCTTGCTATATTTATGTATCAAAGCTACCTTAAGTATTATTTGAGGAGGGTAGTAAGTAGTAAGAGATACACACCCATCACAATAAATTAGCATTGCAAGTAGAGACCCATAAATACTGAAAACAAATAAGACAAATTCCCTAAAATTGTAGAGGATAACTTATATGAGAGACTGAGCTCCTACTCTGTTGGAGAGACCAAACCAAGTTTGAAACATAGGCAGTTCGTGCACTGTATGCCACCAACTAGAAAAAGTGTTCTGTTTTATTTCCTTAATAATCATAAAAAAAAAATTTTGTCTTATTACTGGAGAGGTTCAATATTATTTTGTGTATTAAAATTTTATTTGATTTTTCTAATTTTGCTTATATAATGAAAGTTGTCATATAAATTTATTCATTTTTTAAACTAATCTATATGGAAATAAATAATCTCCATCATAGCCATTTCAGGAATTTTATCTCAAAATCTGCAAGAGATTGGATTTAGCTCCAGTAACGGAAATTGTTCATCACAATTTATACTATTTATTAAAAATAATTTTTAAATTTTCCAGACTGGTTACTATTTATCGCCGAAATTCGAATGGGACCCGCCGGATTCTTACCAGAAACACAACACCCTACCAAACGAAAAATGTCGATGTGTTCCGAAACATTAATAAAACATAATTACAGCCTCAAATAACCAAAAATCTCACAGAATAAAAAGGTCAGAAGTAAAAAGAAAAATTACCAAAAAATTCACAGAATATTCCATCGACGGAGATCGAATGCAAGGCTGGCATCTAAGGACTTTTAGGATGATGGGGAACAAGTTGTTGGTAGTAGCTTTCATTGATCGGCTGGTGTCTACTTGATCTCTAAAACACTCATATCAAATATAAGCACACTGAAATTGCAATCTCCTTTATACTTTAATACTAACGAGTGCCCATAATTCAGAGAATGATATTCTACAAACTCCTTAAACCCTTTTTGTAACCAAACCCTATATCCTCTATCTTTAGCAACTCTACTTGCCAAGTCTCTCCAGTTGGAACTTTAAGGGTAACCGGACTTGACAAACAATTCTCATATTGCCTCACAAACCTCATAATAATACTCTATCAAAATTAGAAATTATCACACATAGGTCGGTTAATTTAACCTAAATGGGATTAAAGAATGTTAACTAATTAACACCTCTTACTATTCTATGAAATTACTTGAGATATTACATTCAGAAAGCAAAGAAAACAAAAGATACATAAACAAGAAAATATTCTTACAAGTTTTTTGTCAGGATTAATGTTTTTAAGAATTATCTTAAAAAACTTTGGACATCTTCATGTAGCATCAAAGAGCTCAACCCGGTGACTCCCTCAATGAGAATCCATTCTTGAAGTTGCTTCAATGTTTCTTGAATTTTCTAGTAACCTCTCTTTCCCTTGATGTATTTATGTATCAAAACTACCTTAAGTATTGTTTAAGGAGGGTAATAAGTAGTAAGAGATACACACCCATCACAATAAATTAGCATTGCAAGTAGAGACCCATAAATACTGAAAACAAATAAGACAAATTTCTTAAAGTTGTAGAGGATAATTGATATGCAAGACTGAGTTCCTACTCTGTTGGAGAGACTAAACCAAGTTCGAAACATAGGCAGTTCGTGCACTGCATGCCACCAACTAGAAAAATGTTCTATTTTATTTCTTTAATAATCATAAAAAAAATTGTCTTATTACTGGAGAGACTCAATATTATTTTATGTATTAAAATTTTATTTGATTTTTTTAATTTTACTTATGTAATGAAAGTTGCCATATAAATTTATTCATTTTTTAAACTAATCTATATGGAAATAAATAATCTCCACCATAGCCATTCCAGAAATTTTATCTCAAAATCTGCAAAGGATTGGATTTAGCTCCAGTAACAGAAATTGATCATCACAATTTATAATATTTATTAAAAATAATTTCAAAATTTTCCGAACTAGTTACTATTTATTACCGGAATTCGGGGAGGATCCGCCGGATTCTCACTAGAAACACAACACCCTACCAAACGAAAAATGGAAATATGTTCCGAAACATTAATAAAACACAACTACAGCGTCAACTATACAAAAAATCTCACAGAATAAAAAGGTCAGAAGTAAGAAAAATTACAAAAAAATTCACAGAATATTCCACCGACGGAGATCAAACGCAAGGCTGGCATCTAAGGACTTCTAGGATGATGGGGAACAAGTTGGTGGTGGTAGCTTTCATTGATCGGCTGACGTCTACTTGATCACCACAACACTCATATCAAATATAAGCACACTGAAATTGCAATCTCCTTTATACTTTAACACTAACAAGTGCCCATAATTCAAAGAATGATATTCTACAAATTCTTTAAACCCTTTTTGTAACCAAACCTTATCCTCTATATTTTGCAATTCTACTTGCCAAGTCTCTCCAGTTTGAACTTTAAGGGTAACCGGACTTGACAAACAATTCCCATATTGCCTCACAAACCTCATAATAATACTTTATCAAAATTAGAAATTATCACACATAGGTCGGATAATTTAACACCTAAATGAGATTAAAGAAAGTTAACTAATTAACACCTCTTACTATTCTATGAAATTACTTGAGATATTACATTCAGAAAGCAAAGAAAACAAAAGAAACATAAACAAGAAAATATTCTTACAAGTTTTCCGTCAGGATTAGTGTTTTCAAGAATTATCTTAAAAAACTTTGGACCTCTTCTTGTAGCATCAAAGAGCTCAACTCGGTGACTCCCTCCATGAGCATCCAATCTCGAAGTTATGCATAAATTTCTAGATTTGTTTTCCTAAAGAGCTACCTAGATTACCACCAGAAAGAGAGATAAAATTTTGTGTTGATGTTATACCTGGTACAAATCTTATCTCTATGCCACCTTATAAAATGGTGCCTGTAGAGTTGAAGGAGCTTAGAGAGCAGTTGCCAGAGTTACTTGATAAGGGTTTTATTAGACCTAGCACGTCTCCTTAGAGTGCGCCATTGTTATTTGTAAAGAAGAAAGCTCCGACTTTGTATTGACTGCAGACAGTTGAACAAAGTCACAATCAAGAACAAGTATCTTCTCCCGAGAATCGATGACTTGTTTAATTAGCTTCAAGGAGCTCAATGTTTGTCCAAAATTGACTTAAGGTCAGAGTATTATCAATTGAGGAGAAGTGAAGATATACCCAAAACTGCATTTTGGACAAGATATGTCCATTATAAATTCTTGGTAATATCCTTTGGGATGACTAATGCCCCAGCAGCTTTTATGGACTTAATGAATTGGGTGTTTAAGCCATTCTTGGACTAATTTGTGATAGTGTTTATTGATGATATCTTAGTGTATTCAAGGAGTGAGGAGGAACATGCTATGCATTTGAGAATGGTTTTCTAGACTTTGATAGAAAACCAACTATATGCTAAATTCTCAAAATATGAGTTTTGGTTGGATCAAGTGGCATTCTTATGCCATGTAATCTCCAAAGATAGTATACAAGTGGATCTCAAAAATAATGAAGCCATTAAAGAATGACCGAGGCCCACAACAGTTATGGAAGTAAGGAGTTTTCTAGGTTTAGGTAGTTATTATATGAGATTTATGAATGATTTCTCTAAGATTGCTGCATCTTTAACAAGGTTGACCCAGAAAAATGCTAAGTTTGTGTGGACAGATAGAAGTGAGGAGCACTTCCAGTTGCTCAATGATAGGTTAACTTCAGCTCCAGTATTGACTCTACCTTTAGGAGACGAAGGATATATAGTGTATTGTGATGCTTCTTGAGTAGGACTGGGGTGTGTATTGATGCAGAATGGGAAGTAGTTGCCTGTGCATCACGACAGTTAAAAAAGCATGAGCAAAATTATCCTGCTCATGATCTGGAAATGGCAGCAGTGGTGTTTGCACTGAAGATTTGGAGGCATTACCTGTTTAGAGTGACTTATAAAATATACACTGATCATAAAAGTTTGAAGTATATCTTCCAATAAAGAGATTTGAACTTGAGGCAGAGGAGATGGATGGAACTCTTAAAAGACTATAATTGCTCTATTTTGTACCATCCGAGCAAAGTCGATGTGGTGGCTGATGCTTTGAGCAAGAAGCCTTACTCATATTATCTCAAAAAGAGACAATCATTAAGGAATTGCATGAACTGATTAATCAGGGGTTGCAGTGGAAGGTAACCAAGAAATGTTTATTAACTCAATTCAGAGTATGATCAATGTACTTGGATAGAGTTAAGGCAGCTCATAGAAGGGACCCATAATTATAGAAGATAATATCAGAGGCCTAGCAGGGTAAATCCAGAGATTTTATAATTGACAATGAGGGCATATTGCGTTTAGGCACTAGGTTATATGTGCCAAATGTGGATGAGCTGAGAAAGGAGATTATGGAGGAAACTTACTTTTCTGCTTATAGTGTTCATCCATGTTCTACCAAGATGTATCATGATTTGAAAGATACGTATTGGTGGAATGGGATGAAAAGAGACATTGCTGAGTTTGTATCCAAGTGTCTCACTTATCAGCAAGTGAAATTGGAACATCAGATGTAATAACCCGAATTTTTTGTTATTATTATTATTATTATTATTATTATTATTATTCTATTTATTATTATTATTGTCTTTATTAGAATTATTAATATTATTATCATTATTATATTTGTTATTTCTATTGTTATTATTATTGTGTGGTTATAAATATTATTATTATTATTTTAATTATTATTGTTGTTGTTGTTATTAGTATTATTTTATTTTATTTTATTATCATTACCCTTATCATTATATTGATGTTAACATAATTATTGTTATTGTTATTATTATTATTATTAATTTGACATATATATATATATATATATATATTAAAAAAAAGAGCCATGGAGAGATGGACACATGGGTGTCCATCCCCATTAAAAGGGGAAAGTGGTTTGCATCAGCGGGAAGAAGACAGTTTTAGTGGCAAATTACATGTTTGATCCCTATATTTTTCTTTTCTTCCGTTCAACCCCCAAACGAACTCCGATCGACTCCAAATTTGATCGGTAGATTCATCTCATCCTCCTCTACCTCCCTATAGCTTTTATTTCACAAGAAAATGTCCAAAATTTTCCTAGAAATTCAAAAATTATTCAGCCATCTTTCTCCAATTTGCATTGTTCCGGCGGCGATGGGGTTGCCTCCATTTCGTTCCTCTCGTCGTCAGTAGTCTTTTGGTACCGACCCCGCATCCGATCTACATCCGTAGAATATTTGACGAATATTTTTAGGTAATTTCGGTTTATTGTTATATTTAATTATTCAGTGTATATTTTGGGTTGTTTGAGGCTAGAAATGTGTTCTACCATTTATAAGGAACATTTTGGTATATTGTTCATAATTTTCTCAGCTTGTTGAATTTTGGGGTCTCGGTTTACTGTTCCAAACCCGGGATGTTTTTATATTTTTAATAAATTCTATTAATTATGTAGATTAAACTTTGTTAAGGAAGTTTTGTGAAATTAGTTGTGGAATTTAAGATATAAATTTTTTAAGATTATGTGTGATATGTAATTTTGAGAAAATTATGATTTTTTATTATTTATCCGAATTTTAATTGAAATTAAGGTTATTTAACATGTTTAATACAGATTTTGAGTAATATAGTCAAGAAAATAATTTTTATGAATAAATGGTAATTGTCAGTTAGCCGAAAATAATTTCGGAAAATATTTATTATTATTATTATTTAAAAACTTAAAATAAATTCTTTAATATTTTTATTTAATATTTGGATAATTTAAACAGTTTATGTATATTTAATAGTGATTTTAATTATGGAGGTTTAAAGGAAGTTTTATGAATTCAATTATTTTAATAATTGATTTTTGGGTGATATTAAATAAGAATTTTATTTTTGATTTTATTAATTGTGTGAAAAATAGATT
>CATIWK010391457.1:0-11965 GCA_949634005.1 Mallotus japonicus
ATGTGGGATTTGAAACATTTTAGTGAAAACATTTGTATTTTGTTAATTAGCTACAATTTAATTTTGTAGCTAAAATTTTATAAAATTAGCTATAAATTATTGTTGTGGCTAATAATGTATATTAGCCACCAATCTATTTGGCTTGTAGCTAACATTTTCTATTAGCCACGATATCAAATATTGTGGCTACAATTTTAATTTTAGCTATAAAATAATTCATGTTTATAGCTAATTGATATTATTAGCTATGACCTAAATTTTTATAACCAATTACCCGTGGCTAAATATACAGTAAATCTTTTAGCTATATAACTTTTGATGCATGTAGCTAATAAGTACAATTAGCTATATAATTGTAATTTCTATAGCTATAAATTATATTTGGCCACAATCTTTTTGTTTGTAGCAAAATTTTGTAACTATATGTGTAAATTTTAGTAGTAATAACATCACATCACATCACATGTTAGAATCTCCATATACAGGGAATCAACATTCCATGTAATAGCTAAAATTTAATATGATATTCTTAGATTTTGAGTTTAAATTTTAATTTTTTTTCTTAAAATGGTAAGAAGAACTTTCTTATGTGTTTAAAGTCATAGTTTCTATATGATATTTATTAGTGAAATCTAATGTTGTGGTCACATGTTCTATATGCCAATACAGAAAATTGTTCTTCTGTTAATCAAACGATTCTTGCAGCCAATCACAAAAAAGTAAAATAAATCGGACCACCAAACATCATTATATTAATTTGATTAAGTAATTCACTTTGTTAACTAAGTTTTATAGAAAATATTTGTTGATTTATTTATTATTACAGTCTCTTTCTGAGAAATCCATCTGATCACCAATTTGGATGTTTGTGTGCTATTTTGTTGAAATGTAAATAATATTATTATATTGCTACAACTTCAATATTGTATTCATCCCAACTCCAGTATGCAGATAAAATGGTGGGATTTTTTATCCTATGAAATTAAAGATTTTAATTTTGAAATTTCTATTCATATTATAAGGATTAATTTTTTAGATACTGCATATGGTTTATATAAATTTGATAACAGAAAATGAAAAGAGAAAACGATAAATCCGCTCTTTCTCTGAGATTTTTTCAGAATATTTTCAATAAAATATTAAAAAGGCAACATGATTAAAATTTTTAATAATCTATTTTTTGTTTAACAGGTAAAAAAACGATTTTTAATATCTAATGGTTGTTTAAATTTGGGGTTGTTAAATTTAATGATACGGGGTCATCATGATATAAGAAGAAGCACCTATTTTATCTATATATATATATATATATATATATATACTAGTAAACAATTACGTGTTTTATACGTGAATAAAAAAATTTATTTGACTCGTGATATATAGTAAATAAACAATTAAATATATTATTATTATTATTATTATTATTAAATAAAAGTTTTAAAATAATAATAGTGTTATTTATTTATATGACAATTTGATATTAACTTAATATGGTTATAATTCATTACAATTTTTATAAATATTTTATTTAAATAATTATATGATATTACTTCAATATTTCTTATAATTAATTTTTTTCAATTCTAGAACTGATTTCATATAAAAAAAATATTATGGTTATAATTAATCATAAAATAATAAAAAATCATTAGTCATTTGTTAATAAAAAAAATTTAAAATAACAAAAGTGATATTTCCTTTATATAACAATTTATATATTACAACCCAATTGAACTTATAATTTATTACAATTTAAGTAAATTTTTTGTTTGAACTATGACACTTTATTTGTTCGATATTTTTAATATTAATACTTTCGTTTACACAAAAATTAATTAGATGCAATTTTTTAAGTTCAATTAATGATTAAATTGTAAATATTAATTCATTTAATTTTAACTCTTTTTTGTTAAATCTTATAAAAAATCTAAAAACGATAGTTATACTATTTTTCTTATAGAAAATATACTTTCCAACAAAATATATGTTCTATTTTTTATTTTTTAATTTTTAATTTATAAAAGTATCTACTTTTAAAACAAATTATATAGTTTTCCTATTTTCATAAAATTTATTGATTTTGATTTTAATTATTTACTTATTAAATTTAATATAATGAGACTTATAAAATTATGTTATCTAGTTTGATTTATATTACATTACATATAAGTATACCTAATTAAAATAAAAAAAATATATTTTTAACAAAATTATCACTAAAATTTTAATTAATTTAATTTTGTTGGAGATAAAATAGAAATTAACATAATCAAAACAAGAAATATACTTTTAATTAAATTAGAATTAGAATTAAAATTATATGTTAATTAATTTATTTTTATTAGAGATAAAATAGAAGTTAACCAAATTAGAATAGAAAATTATACTTTCGATTAAATTAGAATTATATTTTGATTAATTAATTTAATTTAATTTTATTAGAGATAAAATAGAATTTAACCTATTTAAAATAGGAAACATACTTTCAATTATATCATAATTATATTTTAATTAAATTAATTTTTTTTGAAATAAAGTAGAAGTTAACCTAATTAGAATAGAAAATATACTTTCAATTAACTTAGAATTTTTGTTAGAGATAAGATAGAAGTTAATCTAAATAAAATAGGAAACATACTTTTAATTAAATTAGAATTATATTTTAGTTAATTTAAATTTATTACTGATAAAATATAAATTAACCTAATTAAAATAGAAAATAGATTTTCTATCACATTAAAATTATATTTTAATTAATTTAATTTTACTTTTATTAGTAAATGACTAAATTATCCAATTTTTATATAATAATGAGTGAAAACATTTTCGTAATTTTGCATGTTCCCTTATTAGAGATAAGATAGAAGTTAACCTAAATAAAATAGAAAACATACTTTCAATTAAATTAGAATTATATTTTAGTTAATTTAAATTTTATTAGTGATAAAATAAAAATTAACCTAATTAAAATAGAAAATAGACTTTCTATCAAATTAAAATTATATTTTAATTAATTATATTTTATTTTTATTAGTAAATGACTAAATTATACAATTTTTATATAATAATGAGTGAAGACGTTTTCGTAATTTTACCTGTCTTCCTCCCCTTCATACATTTATATATATATATATTCCAATTGATTGAGGAGATTCTTACCTACATCATGTGTATATACATTTAGTGGTAGGACTTAAAACACAAGATACATGTCTTTTTTTTTATCAATTAAGTTAATAACATTTGGATGATATGTTTTAAATTCTACCATTGTGTGTAATATATAGTGTAGGTAAAACTTTCCTGATTGATTAAACTGATTTTTATTAATTAATGTTCTTAACCAATAAAACACGCAGAAACAAGGATAAGAAATAGTAACGGTCACACGATATTTCCCCCTCTACATTCAAAAATCTTGAAATCCCTTGCCAAAAATAGACCCATACGAAAACTTATATAAATAAAGAAACGAAAAGTCACCACGAAACAAAAACCTTCCCTCAGTTTTTACTCTTTAAAACCCAAAACCATCACCCACTTCACCTCTTCTTTGCAGTTTGATTTCTAGGGTTTTCCATTCTTCTGCAAGTTTATTTCGGTATCTTCTTTGATTTTCTTCATTCATTCACCCATTCTTTTTAATCTAACTAAACTGCACTGTTTGGTCACTCGGAAAGTACAGAAAAATGCAGTTCTTTAAAAACCGCGCGAGTTTTTGATCTTGACCGCTGGTTTATAATTTCAAAACCTTAAAATAAAAAGTAAAACACTGTGTCGGTTGTTGCTTTTGCTTAGCGTTTCTCTTTGTTTTCTCTGCAACCAAACAGAATTTTAGTGCAAAAAGATACTTATGAAATGTGTTCTTGCACTTTATGTTTTCTCTTTTTTCTTTATTAATTATTTTTTCTTTTACGATCATGTGAAATGCGTTTTTTGGTTGGAGTTGATCTTATAATTTGGTTCATTATACATGCAGTGTTGCAGTGTGGAGTGTATGAGCGGAACTATTATGGCATTATCTGACGAAGAAGAGGGCGAAATTTTAACCCACTACGTTTCTGATTATCATTTTGTTGATGAAAATGATGCGCCTGTCTCTTTCTCCAATTTGCCAGTCTTTTGGGGTGAGAACCAGGTGTTGAACGAACCGGAAAGGCCGCTAGTGTTGCGTGGGAATTGCAATGACGGGATTCAAACAGTTTATATGCCTGTCATAGCATGGAAGTTTGACCTTTGTTACGTGCACCCTGAAATTTCTGTCCTCACCAAGGACAGGAAATGGATTATGCTTCAGAAGCCAAGAAAGGCTTTTGAGCCAACTATCAGGACAATCTTGATCACTGTTCATTGGCTTCATTTTATCAAGAAGAATCCGGATTCACCTCCCTTATCTGCATGGAAACACTTGCTAAAAGCCTCCAGGTTTTTGTTTCAATGCAGTTGAGCTATGCAGAGTTAATTATTATTATTATTATTATTTTTTAACAATTACTCGGTGTTTGTTTTTTGCAGCTTATTTCAGCCATCTCTGAATGATCTGTTGGGTCACAAGGAATTAATTTTTAAAGCAGCAAGACGGGATAAAGATATAGAAGAATCTAAGGTTAGTGTTCTTTCTTATGCTACATTTATGTTTAATCTCAATGGTTGTCCTTACTGACATTATTTAGGTGTTTCAGTCCACCAGGTATAAACTATAATTTATCTGAAGTTAGTGCCTATTTGAAATATTATTTGGATTATGTGCCCTTCTGTTTGTTGCCCATCCTGTTATTCGTTTCTGTTGATTTTAAAATAAAATGTGATTTCAGTTTAAGGCAAAATGTGGATGCTCATCGTGAGCAAGAATGTGTAAGGTTTAGACACTAACTCTTGATTTATCATCCGCTAACTATTGTCACTTTGATATGTTTTTAATGTAATTCCTCTTAATATAGGTAGAAATAGATCACATAACTTAGTCACCATTCATGCATCTTAATGATGGATGAAAATGTCATTTTGTTGCCACTAATGAAATTATGGGAAAGGTTAAATTTTGGAAGTGACATAAATAACAATTTTATTGACTAATGTAGGGTAGGCTATGAGTTTCATATGCTATTTTAGCAGGGGGCTAGGGCTGTTCTCTATTGTTTTGATTATGATTCTTAATTTTCTGTGTGCTTATGTTTAATATGGTATATGGAATATTATCTTGATGATTAATCTTGCGAGCAGGGTTTTCTCACCTTTGCTGGAAAGAGTCAGACAGGCATAGCTGATGAGGTCAGTACTTGCAGATAACTCTCTTGCATGCATATTATGTCTCTGTCTCAGCACCGCCCCTTCCTCCTATTTTACAGATTATATTTTCAAATTTTTCAATATTTTTGCTTTCATTGTTTTATAGGATGTTAAAGTGACAATAGGTGATGACGACGATGATGATGGTAAAGAAGAGATCTTTGATAAAGTTTGCGCAATTTGTGATGATGGTGGTAACATTTTGTGGTATGCTCTTGTTTCAGAATTTCAGTTTTTTATTTGCACCAGATTTTGCCACTTTAAATTGTAAGATAACATTGTACCTGGATGTTTAAACAAAGTTTCTCCTGATACATATGTTACATATTTTATGGTCACCTCAAGAACCATAAGACCATGGAGTTGAACTTATTGATTAGTAAATAACAGCTTCCTTTTAAATGTAAAAGAGATTAAAATTTCTTCTCCAGTCCTCCTTGAATTGAATTTCTTCAACTTATTGGCTTTTCCTTTTCTTACAAAAATTAGGATTGTATTTTTTGTTCTTATTTTGTGTTTATGATTTAATCTGTTCTGATCTTATGCAGCTGTAATGGAAGGTGCTTGAGATCATTTCATCCAACTGTTGCTGATGGGGTGGAATCTGGATGTGCATCCCTTGGTTATAGAAACAAGGCTGAATATGAAGTAGGGGCTGCTTTCCATATCCTATGAAGTTTTTCCTTCTAGATCTAATTATGTTGCTCTGCTCCTTTTAGCAAGAAATAGAAAAATATCATATAATATTAAGTTGCAATTTTTTTTTTAGAAGCATTTTTGGAAAAACTTCATTTCCAGAAATAGAAAGATCTGATACATCTATACTATAAATTGTGAAGCTTTAAGATGTTCTTTAATTGTTTGGAAATGTACAGGCAATTCCAGTTTTTCAGTGTGAAAATTGTATCCATGAGCAACATCAGTGTTTTGCTTGTGGTAGAATGGGCTCCTCTGCCAGATCTTCCAGCCAAGAGGTATGATATTCTGGTTCTTTTTTTAGACACAGCTTATGATCTGATATGGATGTAAACCTCGTTTGAGTATTGCATCTTGCAGGATGTTATTGAATGTAGTTATTGTCATTCTCCTTTGCAGCATTGACAACTTTCTCAGTCTTGATGAATATGGTTATTGCATGAAAAAAATATCTGTTAAGACTTTGTTCATAACCATGTTAAGGCAACTTGCATATGAGCATTTTGTCTTAAGGAGTAACCAATATACGAATATGTGACTATGTGTGTCAGATTGTAACTTTTCCTTGACTTTCTTTGTCAGTATCACATAGATTTGTAAGTATACTGATAAGTTTTGGCATCCCATCAACCTAAGCTATGTAATGGACCACCTTAACTAATTGTTCAATGGAGGATAATGTTAATAAATACATTCCTTTAGTTTCAAGACTGGCTTAGTAGTTAAAATTCTTATTTCATTGATTTTTCCAAACCTAGTCCTGTATTTTATTGTTTATTTTATCATCGTCCAAATATACATAAAATACTGATGTTTGCCATTGTTACAGAATTCTGTTCGATATAGGAACTCCTACCATATTGTCATGATTACATATGTTTATCTATTTGATATAGAAGCTATTTTGACGAGTACATTTATATGCTCAAATATTTTTGTTTTTTTCTCAACAATCTTCAAGGTCTTCCCTTGTGCTACTGCTGCATGTGGTCATTTCTATCATCCAGAATGTGTTGCAAGACTGCTTCATACTGGAAATGAAATTGAAGCAGACAAACTTAGAGATAAAATTGCTGCAGGGGAGTCTTTTTCCTGTCCAGCTCATAAATGTTTTATTTGTAAGGAGCCTGAAGTTGTTGATGTGTATGAGTTGCAGTTTGCAATTTGTAGACGTTGCCCTAAAGCATATCACAGGAAATGCTTGCCTAGGTACAACCTCTGAGTTTTGAACAGCTTTTTAGAAACTTATTTACAAGGTGGCTTTTGTTTGATGTGTTTGCTTTATCTCCAGGGATTTTGTTTTTCAACATCAGAGTGATGAAAATAATTTAGCAAGGGCTTGGGAAGGTCTACTGTCAAATAAAAGAATTCTGATATACTGCATGTAAGAGCCTTTAATTCTTAAGAATCTTTATGTGGTTTACACATTTTACATCAGATTGCTTATGGAACATGGATGTAATTATTTTAACCAGGGAGCATAAGATCAATATGCGACTAAAGACTCCTGCTAGAAACCATCTAATATTTCCTGGTGGCGTAAGGAGACACACATCAGGGCTAATAGCAGGACAAGCAGCGTCTGCAATGTCCAAAAGAACAAAGGATTTGTGTGGTTTTTCTATGGATGTACCTGCGACGAAGAAGTTAAGACAGATTGACAGGCTTTATGATGACGTTGAGATTTATGATGCTTCTATGAAGAGGAAAGGACACTCCTCAGAGGGTCTTAAACCTTTGAGAAAATTAAATATAATTGATCCAGTTCAAAAGGCTTTGAACAAGACTAGTTCTATCCATGCCAGGTCATTCACAGAGGATAACACCTTCAGAAATAACTTATCTGTGGGATCTTCTTCACTCAAGTCTAAACAACAGAATATTGCTAGCAGTAAAGATAAGAGCCATATTCCAGAAAAGCCAGCAGTGAAAAAAACAAAGATGTCCTTGCCTCTGCGTGATGCTGAGATGGAAAAACGGTAATAATTTTCCTTCTGTCTGGTGCATGGCTTCAATGATGCTTCTTGTTTTTGCTATTTTTAAGGGAAAAAGAAGTTCAAAATTTTTGTGTCCCTGTGCTTAATATTTGGGCTTTTTCCCTGATCATGTAGAATTCAGACCCTCATGGAAAACATAAGTTCCTCATTTGATGTTGAAGAATTTAAGAAAAGGAATTGTCCAGATACACATCTTAGCTCCAAAATTAAAGTTGACAAGTCCATTACATCGGGATTGGTAGAGGGTTCTGTGGAGGTATATCTTATTGAGTTCCTATGAAATGTGGATGTCAATCATCGTTCCATTTGGAATTCCATCATCTTTAGTTGGTATAATGATGGGGTTTTGCATATAACTTAAACACAAATTTTCACAATTTTCTTGTAGGCTGTACAAACTGCTATGCAGATGCTAGGAAGAGGATGCAGTATTGAGGATGCAAAAACTGTGTGTCCACCTGAGGTTCTCAAACAAATTTTCAACTGGAAGGTTAAGCCACTTTACGTAACTTTTCTTCTGATATATGCTTCTGGGTTATGATTTTCTGCATCATTACTTCTTCCATCTTTCTATTTATGACTGAATTAACCTTAGCTGCTTTTCTTGACTTGTAAGATACCTCTAATTGTGTATTTAGTGGTGAAGTATCGTTGCGTTTCCCAATCACGCCATGTTAATTTCAATTCAATAAAATGAACTTTTGTTGCTGGAGAAAAAAATTGCATTTTTCCTCAGCCACTTGCTCTCAACTATATATGTGAAACAATTTGGACTGTTAACCTCTCTTGATATGATTGAATTTAATGCTTGAAGCCACATCAATATTATCTCTTGTAATGAAATAGCTTATGAAAAACTGAATGCATGCATGTGTGTCTTTCCTTCTCAGCTTGATTTTATTGGAGAATTTACTTCGAATTAACTTTCATATTCCATTTACTGACGGTTGGAATTTCATGATGCTGCTCTTTTAAGTGATGACTTTGGAATCCCGTGTCAGGTGGAGAATGGCGATATTAGATGTCTTCATATGTGTTTTTAGTTATTATAGTGGAGGACCAAGACCATAGTCTGTAACTTTTTAGGATTTGATACAAATTGAGTGTGCTGAGGCTCATTGTTTCCCATTTTCAGCTTTAAACAAATTTATAATATCAAAGCACAGTAATAATTTTACCAACACCAGAGCACAGTAATAATTTTGCCAACACCAGAGCACAGTAGTAATTTTAACAACACCCTAGTTTTGTCATGAGTTTCACAGATTATTAGGTCTGAAGATAAATATGCCAAAGAGTGATTCGGTGGAGTAGGTTTAAGCAGTTTGCATCTTCAGCAGGGTGAGTAGTCCAATATTGATATGGAAGCGACCATGGGGCTTTGACCGGTGTAATCTTATCTTTATGGAATGGGATAGCAGTGCTTGAATCTCCGAAAGATCAGATGGAGGGGAGGATGCTTTATGTTCTTGTGCTGGATGAATAATTTTTGCTCAAGTTTTGGCTTGTGTTCCTTTATTCTTACTACATTTTGCAACAGTTCGCATGAAGCTTGCTTACTTGGATCGAGAAGTTGATCATCTAGGGCCTTCTTACTTGGATTGAGAAGCTGATGATCTATTTTCCTTGGAATGATATAGGAGATTGATTGCAGAACTCATCTCGTCAGCTGAGAGGGGTTTGTGAGGCCATGTTTTCAGTCTTGAGATCATATCTTAGAGAATTGCCCTAGTTGGAACTGTTGATTATGAAATTTCCTTTAGAACCTCACTCTTTTTTGCTTAAGGTAATTAAGATAAATACAATATGCTATAGCATGGATTGGATGCCACTAGGATGGAAACTGGTGTTGCTAAAAATAAGCTTTTGTGACGCAGCGGGAGAAGTAGAATAGATGATTAGGGTTGGAACTAGAAAATAATTAGAGTAAACAACCTCTAAATTATTATTAGAATTGAAATTAAAACAAAATACAATGCATAGAACTCCTTCTAGGCGCCCTTATTTATACTGATTGAAGTAAATCCTAAAGCAATAAGGAAAACTAATATAAGAAGAAACTAAATAAGAAAATATAAAGCCTAATTGAATAAGGAAAACTGAAATATACTCCTAACTTGAGAAGGAAAGTTGAAATATAATCCTAATCTGAATTCCAATCCTAAATTGAATAGGAATTGGATGCGCCTGCATCAATCTCCTCGGGTCGAAAAAAGACTCGGCTCTGACGAGTAAGCCGTAACAAATTCCTCATAAATGGCTGGATCAACTCGTTTCAATTCAGCTTCAGTAATCCATGTGTTATCATTTGCTGGTTTGCCTAGCCATTTCACCAAGATTCGCCTATATTGATTTCCCCTTCTTGATGAACCCACTGAATGTGGTCAGCAAAAGCCTCCTTCATAACTCACCTTAGCCTCTTGTGGTAATGGTACTAAATTGAGCACATGTTGTGGCTTTAAGCTATAGGCAACTTCGAATTCTTTAAGTTTGAAAAGTACTCCACATTCATCCCTTGTGAAAACCTTCCATAGTATTGAAATGTCTCCAACAATCTTCTTATGCAACTTTACTAGTTGTTTAACCTTATCTCTACAAGTAGACTCATCATATGCCTTATTAATTCCATAAAATAATTCTCTCCCTTTGATAATAGAGACAAGATGCATCCAAGACTTCTTCCTTTCTCCTTTAGTACCGGTATTTGTGGATTTGTCTTTCAAAGACTGCAATGTAAAACTCTCATTGTGTTCATCCTCGTAAGCAACATCCATATTGAATTGATCAAATGAAATTTCACTCTCTTGTATGGTACATGACACTTTATAATTGATGACCAAATTCAGCTCCTTCATTGATTCTTTTGACGCCAATGTCTATCTCTACATTTTCATAATCAACAAAAACATCATAACTTGTTTTCCTCCAATCTTTTGTTTCTTGTAATATAGGAATAAAAGCATTTTGAACATCACTCTTCCCCGGGACAAAAACCAAATCAATTCCTTCCTCTTCCTCATCAAAATACTCATCATAAATTGGATTTTTGAAGTCGATTGGATGAACTTCAATCATAACTTTATCATTAAAATTGTGAAACAATTCTTTTGCTTCACCTTTTAAATCGAGAGCATGTAGTAACCGTTGTTCCAATCCACCTCGTGCTGCGTGATTAGCAGGTCCAGCTTCATGAAAAGGGTTCAGATCCTCAAGTTCTTCATCAACCTCAAGATTTAGATTCTCGAGTTGTTCGTGGTCACCTTCCGGATTCTCCATATGGGCTTCCATAGGTTCCTGACGCTGCAAGGCTTGTACAGCTTGGGTCAAATCCTCTACCATCCTTCGCAATTCAGCCAACTCAGTTTGTTAAGGCTGATTGCCTCTGCCTCGTCCTCGTCCTCGGCCAACCATTGGTTAGAGTTGAAAAAAAGATTAAGTAATTTAGATCTTTTTCGCTCTGATACCACTTGACGCAGCGGGAGAAGTAGAATAGATGATTAGGGTTGGAACTAGAAAATAATTAGAGTAAACAGCCTCTAAATTATTATTAGAATTGAAATTAAAACAAAATACAATGCATAGAACTCCTTCTAGGCACCCTTATTTATACTAGTAGAAGTAAATCCTAAAGTAATAAGGAAACTAAACAAGAAAATATAAAGTCTAATTGAATAAGGAAAACTGAAATATAATCCTAACTTGAGAAGGAAAATTGAAATATAATCCTAATCTGAAAATCCAAATCTGAATTCCAATCCTAAATTGAATAGGAATTGGATGCTCCTGCATCACTCTTGATGTGATGCATTTTAGTGGATTTGATTGAGCTATTGTTGCCTTACATTTTCAAAGTTAGCACAAGGCTCTTTTGTGAAAGTTGGCTTTCAATCTAACATAGGTATGAGTTGTGCTTCTATTTAGTAAAAAGTCATAGTAAAGCCCGTAGCTACTTGTGCTAAAAATAAGGGAGTGTAATTCCTCCT
>CATIWK010391476.1:0-12479 GCA_949634005.1 Mallotus japonicus
TAGACTAACATAGGGATTATGAGCTTGAATGATACATTGTTTATATGCTATTTCATGGTTAGTTTGCCTTTGGGATTTATGGATGTTCAAATTGGGTTTTATGAAATTGCATGTAAATAGAGGATAAAATAATAATTAATAAGATAATTCTAAAAGAACACGAGACTAAGAGAAGTTAGTATTCCGAATCCAGAATTTCCTGGTTGTGGTGGTAGCTTTCTTTTAGAGAATCGAGTACCACCTCCGATTTTGTCCCAGTTATTACCCTGGGTGGCGACTCCATCATCTCCACGCTATGTCTTTATGATATTGTAGTGTGTTTCCTAGAGCCCTGAGCTCAAACAGTGTCGCGGTTGTAAGAAGCTTGGGTGTGCGCTAAACCCCGCCGTCTACAGGGTACTTGGCTCTTTTATCTTTGAGATTAAGATTATAAAGGTTTGCTTTATGCAAGATGGAGAAGAACCATTATTTAAAATATTGAGTACTAAGTAAATCACATCAGAACTAATAATATGCTAAATTTTTTGAAAAAAGAGTGCAGGCATACCATCAGGGCCAGGGGCTTTGGTAGGATGCATTTGTGAAATAGCTGTAAATGAGTCAGAATTTCCTCTGTACGCATTAGTACATCCATACGGGCCTTCACTTCTTTTTGGCTTTGAATCAAGTCAGAATTTTAGAATTCTTTTTGTAGTTTGCTTAATTCTCTTTTCAACATGGATAATTCTGACCTGACTAGGGGTGTCAATTCGGTCGGTTTTAGGGGGTTTTTTGACCAAAACCGAATTAACTGAACCAAAAAAATCAAAATCGAATCGAACCGAACCAAAATAACTGAAATTTTCAAAATGAAAACCGAACCGAAATAACCAAAATTTTAAAAAATATTAATTATTTTTATTTTTTATTACATTATTATAATATTTAAAAAATAAAAAAAATTTGTGAAATTCGGTTATTTTGGTTAATCGATTTTCTGAGTATAAAAATCGAACCAAACCAAAAATTCGATCGGTTCGGTTCGATTCAAAAAATCGAAAATGTTAACCAAACAAACCAAAATTGAAACCGAACCAAACCAATTCGGTTTTCAGTCTGGTTCGGTTTTTGCACACCCCTAGACCTGACATTCCCGAAATGGCACTGTTCCCAAGCTTTTAAAGCCATTTTTCACCCATTTAGTTTTGTTAGTAGTAGGGATTCTGAAACAAGAGGTGTTGTTTCATTCCATGCATCTTCAATTGCAAATTTACACGAGTTTTCTTGTGTCCACATTGCCTTAAACTAAAATTGTTTAGCTCTTTTTTTCCTTCATTTTTTAAACTCCCATTGAAGCAGAATTGGAGAGTGATCGAAGCCATGTTGTACAAGGTGGTGAACCTAGTATTATGGAAACAAAGTAACCCATGTAGAATTCACAACAAACCTGTCCATACGTTCTTGAATGTTATTCTCTGCAGCCCTACAATTTGACCAAGTAAATTTCAAGCCATTATACCCTAAATTATCCAGCGCTGCATCTTGAAGAGCACTCCAAAATGCTTCCATTTTTTTATAATCTTTAGATTGACCTCCCATTTTCTTAAAAGCATATAAAATTTCATTGAAATTACCTCCACAAACACATGGCCCTGGATAAAAAGTTCTTAGATTCCATAATAAATCCTAGGTTTGAGTTTTTTGATGATTTTTAGGCTAATTGTAAATTCCTGTGAAATGCCATTCAGAACTGCTAGGCGAAGCTGGAATGAGAACATCAATACAATGATGGTCCTGCGAGAGAACCTGAGCCTAAATTGATAATTGTGATATTAAGAAGAGTTCACTGCTTCTACTGTTTGCATTACATTGACAACCTACGACAACTCCACTTGGTCCCAGCTTCTTTTTAATTGCTGTCATCTCTTCCTCATTCTTCTTAGTTTCCGCAAGGAAGATTATAGTAGGAACTTCTTGAAGAATTAAATTTTGGATGATGCAGATTGTTCAAGGGTTCCCAAGCCCCTGATAATTCCAAACTAAACAACTCATGGCTCACGGTAGGGTTGCTTAGTAAGCTCCATTGATGGGTAATATTCACACGGCACTTTATCCATTTAGAGCTTCTTTAAATCTAAAATAAAAACTTTCTTCCTTTTTTTTTTCTTTGCTGCCATTTGAAACACCAACTTTTTTTACATGGTAATGAGATTGTAAGGGGTTCATGGTCTCAGTATGGGTTAGGGTTGATTCATGTCCGGGTTTTGTCAATGGAGATTGGGATTTGATGAACTGGGATGTCAAATATCTATGAAGGTTGGGAAGTGTTTTGATGTTTATTTTCAGCTGATAGTTGTTGGGTATTTTTGTTTAGAAAAGTTATATAGGACGATTTTATATTTAAAGGTTTATGGGGAGGTACACCAGACAGAAGGGATTTATCAGATTGTAACATTGTGGTTGTTTTCTGAATATGAACATTTTCTAAGGAGGTTAAAACCTAGTCATGTTCATTTAGTGAATTGGTTGTAGGTGAGGTCTATGATAATGTTTGGGTTTGTATAGAAACAGTTGAAGGGGATGGGTTAACTGTGTTTGATCTGTGGTATAGCTAAAGGAAGTGATTATTTCTTGGAAAAGGGTAGTCTGTTTAGGTATATGGAATTTGGTATTGTCTTTCAGTCTTTTAAGAGGTGAGGCTTTTAACTATGGACCATACTCCCATTAACTTCTAACATTATCAATATCACCATCATAATCACCACATTGTTTAATGGTGTGACCCATTAATCCATATTGGAAACAAAAGAAAGGGAGATTTTCATATTGGAGAGATATCCAAAGTTGGTTTCCTTTAAAGGCAAGTGTGATACCTTTAAGAAGTGGTTCCTTGGTTCGCACCTTAACCTTAAACCTAATGTACTTGCCCATTCCATGTAATTATTGTTCATCCATTTTCACCAAATCTCCGACCTTAGTTGCTATCTTTTTTGCTATGTTCTCAATCACGTACTTAAGAGGCAGGTTATATGCCCTCATCCATAACATCGCAAAGGGAAAAGTTATTGATGAAGATTGCTCGTCATTAGATATCTCCTTTAGCAAGAAAATGTTATTTTTGAAAAGCCATGGTTCATTATGAACTACCTAATCAACATCTTTTTTATCTTCGAACTTGAACAAAAATAGATTTCGGCCCCATTCCTTGCCAATCACTGACTTTTTCGACTTCCAAACCCTTTTCATCACATCTATGAGTGCATACAAATAAAAATCCATTCAGTTAGAATGGTTCCCGCCAAGCACAAATCTTCCTTCTGGTTTCCCATATCAATATTATCTTCATTGATTTCTATTAGGTTTGCTTCCGATTTTTTTAAATTGGGAGGTCTCAGCATCCTGGATTGAACCGACATTCTTTCAAAGTTTATGATCTGATATTGTTCTAATATTAATAACACTATTGGAGGACTGTAATGACAAAAACATTAACAACCAATGAGTATAATGAAATAGGTGGAGAATAAATAATAAAACTGAAAAACTGAAATAAAACAAGAATGATAAAAGTTAAAGGGAAAGGACAATTATAACGGAGTAGATGATAAAAAAAAGATCTAAAGATTATTGAAGGTGAAGGCAAAGGCAAACTAATGAAACCTTAGAAGGGAACAAAACACTCATTCGGAAAAGCGAACCCTAGCCCTCACTATGAAGGAAACCTGAAGTATCAATAAATTTATTTTTAGGGATAAGTATAAATAAGTACCCTGTGGTTTAAGCGTTTTAGCATTAAAGGCTAATGATTTTTTTTATGACATTTCAATGCCCTATGGTTTCATATTTATAGCACTTGAGTGATAAAATTTGTTACAACTCATGATTTCTCACTTCTAGCATCGAAAAAATTTGATTTTTAATTTTAATCAAATTCTCATAATTTTAACATGAACTTAGCAATAGTGCCATTATTTATAGAGTTTAGAATCTTTTTTAAAAAAATAAAATATGAAAATTTATTTTATTTTTTCTTTTATTTATGTTATTATTACTACTTAAAACTACCATGAATAAACTTATTTTTCCCTCCTCTATCAAATTTTATTAAAAATTTGATTTTCGGATGCTTGAAAAGAGAAAAATCAGAAGTTGTAATAAAATTTATTACTTAACTACTATAAATATGAAACCACATGGTATTAAAGTGTCACAAAAAAAATCGCAGGCTTGTAATGCTAAAACGCTTAAACCACATGGTACTTATTTGTACTTATCCTTTATTTTTAATGATAAATCTACCCAGATAGAATCTATCCAAGTTTTTTTTGGATAGGAGGGATATTTTAGTAAATTTATATGGAACTATGAGGCTATAAATGGAAAATAAAAAAAATACAATGTTAATATTATCCTTAATGAATAAAAAATATGAAGGGATTTATCCCTTGTCTGCTGTATCACTTTTAAGTCAGGAGGAGTCCACTCTTTCCTTTTCACCTTTGCCTTTTTACCCCTTCCTAATTCTTGGTATACTATTATTCACATCTCCTTGTTTTTTATTAAAGAGAGGTAAGAGCCCAAACAACTAAACAGAAACCAATCTAGTACAAACATTTTCCATACGATCACTGTCTAAAAGCATCGAGACACCATCTGGAGGTTGAAAAAAGCGATGACATATAAAGGGTAAGGCTCTACCATAGTTGGCCATGCAATCTGCCACAACATTACATTCTCGAAAGATTTGAAGTACTTGTACATCCCACTCATCGTCCAACTTCTTCCTAATCAACTGCATCAGTTGGTCTTGACCATAGGTTCTATGATCATTATTATTCACCAGCTCCACCACATACTTCCTTTTCTGGTCCTAATGAAAGCCATAATTCCTAGATACTACAAATATTTTACCTCTTCTCGGCTGAATATATTTTTCCCTTGTATTCTATAAAAATACAGTCAATTTAAGGATATCTACCAAGAGGAGCATTTTATACAGATCATGAAGGATGAAGTTAATATCATAAAGGAGCTACCTCCTCACTTGAAAACCTTAGACATTGAAGCAATTGGTAGCCTAGTATGTTAACTTTTTGGGTTCCAATTTATTTTGTGTTAATACTGTCAATCAGGATCGTTATATTAAGCTCTTCCATATTTACACTACATTTGTCAGATCACTGATGTCGATATTGCAAAGGAGGCAAAACCCATTGAATACATTGAAAAAGTGCTTCCTCTCATGTTGAAGAATGGAATTGTACACTTACTTGGATTTGGAAATAGTCTTGGCTTTGATCCAGTGACTTTTAAACTTCAGGTCAAGGACATTGCTCAGAGGTTCAAACATTACAGAGACATATTTAAGCTCTGCAATGTTTAAAGTGGCTTTCATGATAAATCTTGCAAGAGGCTAAGAACAAACAAAAATGCAATGAAACTGATAATTCCTTATGTGAACCCGAACTAATACTAAATTCAAAAAGGATGGCCCAAATATTACAGCAGCCATATAATGAAAAGGAAATACAATAAGAGTGAAAGATAAGCTATACAGTAACTTTTGACAAGTCATTCTTTTATATGTTCTCTAGCTTTCTAATATCATGAAGTTCTTTTTTTGCAGAGATTAAGGTACAAATGTAACTTCCATGCATTAAAGTTTGTGCCAAAAATTCAATAAGTTTGTTCATTATTTTTTATCAAAAGAATAAGGAACTATGGTTTTGCATACAGTATGTTAGACAAACAATTGCTTGACGAGTTTATGCCTGGCAATCCCATGAAAATGAATAATCAAACAAGAGGGTACTCTAGGTATCTTGCTTTACACTTGAGGTTTGAAATAGACATAATTGCCCATTCCTTGTGTGAATTTGGAGGTGGTGAAGATGAAAGAAGGGAACTTAAAGCCTACAGGGAAAGCCATTTTTCTTTGCTCATCGAACATTTGAAAAACTCCAAGTATGGTTCTCTCAGCTTTTCTCATGAATTTCTCTAGCTAACTAACAGAATTTGATTTTCAATCTCTCTCTCATGCTATTTTTACTCACAGGCCTATCATTCCATTAGAACTAAGGAAGATGGGAAGATGCCCATTGACATCGGAAGAAGCTGCACTAGTTCTTGTTGGCCTTGGGTTTAAGCGGGGAACCTATAAATATCTTGCTGGGTCTCATATGTATGGTGGGCAGTCTAGGATGTACCCTTTCACTAGCCTCTATCCAAATTTATTCACAAAGGAAACTCTCCTCACACCTAATGAACTTGCTCCTTTCAGGAATATATTAACTTCATCAGGACTAGAAAACCTGTATTTCAAGTGAGGAGGCAACTCCTTTACGATATTAACTTCATGATCTGCATAAAATGCTCCTCTTGGTAGATATCCCCAAATTGACTGCATTTCCATAGAATACAAGGGAAAAATATATTCAGCTGAGAAGAGGCAAAATATTTGTAGTATCTAGGAATTATGGCTTTCATGATCTGCATAATATTCATCTCCTTAGGGTCTGCTTGGATTGGGGGTAAGGAGGGGGAAGATGGGGTAAGGGAAGGAAGGGGAAAAACTTACCCCTGTTTGGGAAGAGAGTGAGGCATATTAATGAAGGGGAGAAGAGGCACAATGTCCCCTTCCGTACAAGAAAAAGACCCATTTTGCTTACACCCCAAAATGGGGTGTAAGGAGGGGGAAGGGAAGGGATGGATTTATGTCTTTTTTTTTTATGTCAATTTTATCCTCATATAAAATGTTAAAATCCTGTATTACCCTTTATTTATTATTATCTACCAACTCACATCTACACTCATTTTTTTCTTCTCTCCATTTGCTCATGCACTCATTTTTTCTCATCTTTCTCTACTTTCTTCGTTTGCTCTCTCTACAGGTATGTAATGTTCATTTTTATTAATTTTTTCCTGTTTAATTTTTTTATTATAATAATCATTTAATATTTTGTTATTTCATTAGTATTCTTCTTATTGTGCTTATTTATATTGTAGATTTGTTGTGGCTAAATTTTTAATTTTCTCAATTATTTCTTTTAAGGTATGCAATATTATCTTTCTTTTAATTTATTTTTCCTATTTTATTTTTTATTGAAATATATTTATTTATTAATTTTCATGAATTTCTTATAGAGAATATTAGATTGTGTTGATGCATGGATAAAAATCCTATTTGACTAAATTTTTTATTTTCTCTTTTGTGTTGTGGCCCTTCTTGGCTTTTTTTTTTATATTAATTTTTAATTTTTTTTAGAAGGCATATTAATAATGAATGTTAACCCATACTGATTTTTTTTTTTTGAAAAAACCACTACATTTTTATGCATGAGTGAATTTATTATTTGTAGGAATAAGTATGTTTGCTACTATTTATACTCATAATTTATTTTTACTGTAATTTTTCTATAGATGGATGACGAAAATATTGAGAAAAATGTTTTCCTTAAAGTGCAACGTATCCATCATCTATTAATAGCAAAAGTTGTTTGTATGATTATGTATTGGTTTGGATTACGAAGACGTGAACTTAAAGACAAAATTCCCCAAGTGATGAAATTAGAAGGAGAAAATGTGAGGTCTGAATTGTTGAATCAACTTTCAACTAGTGCTCAATGTCATAGTATTATAAGGATGGGTCCTGTAACTTTTATGGGACTATGTGATCTTTTAGTTAAAGAAGGTGGCCTTCGACCGACATTACGAGTAAGTGTAGAAGAACAAGTTGCAAAAACACTTTACCTCTTAGGACATAATGTCACTCATCAAGAGCTTGGTTTTTTCTTTTATCGGTCTAGAGAGACAATTAGTCATCATTTTCACAATGTCTTAAGAGCTATGATAGAATTGGAGGACAAATTTCTCAAACAACCTGATGGATCTCAAGTTCCTTCAGAAATATTGAACAGCAGCCGATTTTATCCATATTTTAAGGTGAATAAAAAAAATCCTTATTTTAGTTTATATATATATATATATATACACACACACATATCTAACAAGAAATATATTGTCAAGATTGTGTTGGAGCTAGGGGTGTAATCGAGCCGAGTCGAGTCGACACACTGCCAAGCTCGAGCTCGACTCGATTGTCAAACTCGAAGCTCGAGCTCGACTCGAACTCGATGGAGCTCTTCTTTTTGAAGCTCGAGCTCGACTCGATTAAAAAATTCATATACTCGAGTTCGACTCAATTAATTAAATAAAATTTTTAATTTTTTAAAATTATATGTTTTTAAAATATTTAAACTCGACTCAAGTTTGAACTCGAACTCGAACTCGACTCTGTTAGCAAATATATATTTATAATTATATTAAAATAAATGGTAAAATAGTAAATATATTAAACTCGACTCGAACTCGATAGGCTCGATTAAGCTCGCGAGCCTTTCGAGTCACATATTTAGGAGCTCGAGCTCGAGCTCGACTCGACAATCATCAAGTCGATTTCGAGTTTTTTTCGAGTCGATCCCGAGTAGCTCGCGAGCAGGTTTGGCTCGGTTACACCCCTAACTACTATGTGTCTAAATTACTTGACCTTGAATATATAACAAAATTTTGAAAAAATATTTTATTTCTATACTACATTTAGCAAAAATTTATTAAGTTGCCTGAACTCTAAAAATAATATTTAGTTTTTTTATAATTCTACGTTTGGTCTTTTTCTTGATGAATGTTTACTGTTAATTACTCATGTTAGTCATTTGGACTTCTCTTTTGTCGGGCGTTCTGCTAATAACACTGCTCATCAGTTGGCTCGGGCTAGTGTCTCTTTTGCAGAACCAATGTTATGGGAGGGTTATATTCCTTCTTTTCTTATTCATGTATTCCAGCTTGATTTAAGTTAATGAATATCCTATTTTCCTTTTTAAAAAAAAAATAATAATAATATTTAGTTACTAATAGAAATATTCATTCAATTTTTCTCTTTGAATTAAATATTCATTCAAAGTATGCGGACCCTTTGATCGAATCTAAATAAAAAATGGTATATGAACAGTAAGTCTTATTTGACCAATTGACAAAAAAAAGAAACTTAAAAGGTTTCTAACAGTCGTGGCGGTGTTGGTTGGCCTTAGTCTTAACATGCGCTGAAATAGCCGGGATTATAACTAGACTGGTTCTTCGACATCCCACATCGTTAGAGTGTGATGTGTGTATTATATAAATATATTCATAGACCTTATCCAGTCAGTAATTGTTTGGATAATGGTGTATGAACAGGAAGTCTTATTTGACCAATTGACAAAAAAAAAAATCTAAATAAAAAGCGACGCCAAAAAAATCTACATAAAAAGACCTCCACAAAAATTTTCAAGCACGCAATCTATGGCTATTTTTACATTAAAATTACAAAGTTTTGCCTTGAAATGGAGCATCAATCAATTACATAGCAAATGATGGTAGCTTCTCTTCGATCAAATTCCTTACCTTCACCTTCACCTTCACCTTCATAGCCCCACTGACCTTTTGTACTCTCTGAGCAATCCCAAATAGTTCATCTTTATCCATCTTCTTCTCAGAAGATACCAAAACTACCTTCGTTCCACTCAACTCATCAAATATCCTCTGAAATTCAATCAGCACCTCATTCACCATCATCACTTTGTTTCTCTGTACTAACATATTCAGTAACCTCGCTAATAGCCTATTGATTTTAGCCATCTTTCCCGTTTCTTTTACTACTGCTCCCTTCTGTTTCTCACCCACAAAAGGGTCAATCCAGATAGACTGAATATCCTCATTCTGGAGCAACTTCAACAATCTTTGTACATCCTTTTGTACAGTTTCGAGGGAGTTGCTGCGTTGAGCTACGTCTATAAGTGCTGCAGCGTAGCCACTTGCTGGGTTTTGGTGGGTATTGGGAGATAAGTTGAGAAGTGAGGTTTGAGAAGAATTGGCAAGAGTCTTGAGAGAAGAGGTCTGGAGGGCGGCTTTGTGGGAGATGGAGTTGGGTTTTGTGGTGAAGTGAGAGTGAGAAGGGAGTTGTTGAGGTGCTGAGGGAGCTTTGAAATGGTGGACGTGACGAGGTGTTGAGTAAAAGACAGGGACTTCGATGGTTGAAACAGAGGTCGAGAGGGTGTCCATTTTGGAGACGATGGTCGATGGCTGAAAAGTCTTGGGAGTTTTGGGGATAGATGCTTTTGGCAGTTTTACTTCCTTTTGGCTTTGTGGATCATATTTTACCCACGTCTCTCAGAATGGAAAAAACTTGGGACTTAAAAAAAAACTAGTCGTATTAATTTTTTTAAAATTTATTTCTTGATATATGTTTTTGATAAAAAGTTAAATTATTTTTGAATAAATAGAAACAATAAAGTTTATATAAAGTGTTTATGTATATTTAAAAATTGTATAATGAAGAATTTTTACTCAAATAAATTGAGAAATGTAGTATATTTTTATACTACAATAAATTTCTTTATTATTCTAAATATTTAAATCAAACGTACTATATTTAAAAATAACTCTACAATTTTTCAAAAAATTTAAATGGTAAGATTTTTATTCTTATTTTATCAATGAATTTGTCCTTTTTCTTCGTAATAAATATTGAAAAAATTTTGAAATTTAATTTTTTTAGCATTGCAGGTATCATAGCATGTATCTTGTTGAGTTATTTTTTCGTATTCACCTTTCTTATTAGGCATAACTCATATTTTGCCCATGCACTTTTATTGTTTTTTAGATTTTCTCCATACACTTTTATTTCTATACATTGAATTCCTACACTTTTATTTTGCCATACATTAAGTCTATACATTTTTATTTTGCCACACATTGGATCCTTAATTTAAAAATAAGGACTCAATATATGTCAAAATAATAATGTGGGGACTCAATGTAGACAAATAAAAGTGCAGAGAAAAATCCAGAACAAAATAAAAATGCAAGAGGTAAAATAAGGGTTATGCCTTCTTGTTATGCAGTAGATATTTTCTTCTTGTATTTCATTTGTGTGCATAATCCTTACATCTCTATGATGTAAATTGTATATATATAAGATTTCAGTAATTGTTATGGTCCCAAGATAACTATCCTTTCATTTTAGATTTTATTTGCTGCTCACATAAAAACAACCTCCAAATTTCCATTGTTTAAAAAATTACCATTTGATTTCTTTCTTGTCTAATAAAACAATATTTTTATAAAAATTTTCAAAGTTTATTTTTTGTAAAAAAATTTTTCAGACATGAATTCTTTGTTTAAACTTTTTTTTTTTACTTTAAGAAAAGATGACAGAATTATATGAATAAGATTTAAGATATAGAAAAAATAACATATATAATATTCAGTTTTTTCTACTAACAACTGGAAGTATTAAAAACAAAATACAAATTTTTTTTGAAACTAAAGATAAATAATCCTTAATGCAATTAAAAAGAAAGAGTATCTTTTTAATTTTTTTCTGGTTAGGTGATTTATTAGCCAGTTATATATAGCAAATTATTAACGATTTTTTTTTTCAGTTACTGCTATAATAATTTAATAAGTAGTAGGAATCTGTGTCCATTTTATACTTAAAAATTAGTTTTATGTTAAATAGGCAATCAATTAGAGAAAAAAAGGATTAGAATTGATTAATTGTATGCGGCAACTTAAGTATAACAAATAAAAAGTGTAAATATTAGCATTATCAACACTAACAAAAATCCTAATTCCCTTTTTTTTTTTTTTAGATTATGTAATTTGCATATACAACATACATCAAAATTTACTTCTATAAGCAAATTTTTAAAATAGATGTTAAAATTCTATAAACATATTATGCCAAGATATTAACTAAATCAAATATCAAACACAACAAAACAATATCCATATGCAGCTCCTAGTAATTGATCAATTGCTCAATAAGGCAAATCATGTTGAGATTGTAATTGGTTTCTATGATGAAATCTCGATGTTTTTAATCCCATTCCTCTATCACTCTGTTACTTGAGAAATTTAATGAATTAAATGACTACTTCCAAGCTTTCAACAAAATTTATTATAGTGCTCTTCATCAATACCTACAGTATCATCAAACTCACTCACTATATAACCAAATGGCATATCATAGAGTTAAAAAAACAAACACCTTTTTGGCCAATAATGTTATGGCGTCACCTCAATACTGATATCCAGTTAACATATACAACTTGTTAAATCTAAATTTATGAGTCTTAAAGACTCGACAAATTAGACAGAGCAAGTGCACACATATGTTCCAAAAATTAAGATAAATATTTCATGGCCCACAAGCAAACCTCCATCATCAAAAAAGGTGAGATCATGTAATCCATAAAAGAACTCTACTTAGATCCAACTGCCATTGCATTAACTTGATGACAATAAATATAGCTCTCAGTAGCCTTTCCACTCTTTGAAAGGTTTCAAGATAATTGGGGTTTCAGTTTTGGCAGAATCCACACCAAACATTGTTTTGTAGTCATCATGCCTCAAATCTTGGAGAGCCTTGACCTTTTTTGTCCCAAGGATTCCGCAAAACTGCA
>CATIWK010391684.1:0-13539 GCA_949634005.1 Mallotus japonicus
GATCATAAATGATAATATGTATAGATACTACTACAAAGCATATTGAGAAAATTGACTTGTAAAACCCTAAAGATTATCACTTTGTAAACAGGACACTAACACTATGCATGGCAACACAAGGGGAAGGGGAAGGGAAGGGAAATTTTAAATCCAATTGTATTTGGATGATAAAAAATAAATGTAAAGGTAAATTAAGGAGATTAGAATTGTGTTTGGATAAGTAGGAGGAGAATGGAATAATAATTGTAAAAAGACAATTAAACCAATAGATTACATTTATACAATACATCTTCCCACATATTTATATTATATTTTTATACTTTAAATTATACACCTATTTTGTTGATTTACCTATATGCTCCTATAAAATATGCCATTGTTTACATAGGCATACTAATTTATCAATATAATTTTTTTTTTTTAATATCAATTTATTAATAAACTAGTAATATAAAAAAAATGTTCATAAAAATATAGGGAAAAAACCACAATAAACGGGAGAAGCAAGAACAACAAATAGGAAAAGAAAGAAAACCTAAAAATTAAAAAGAAATGACATACGTATATGATAAATTAAAAAATAAGAAATAAAAACCTAGAAATATAAAAAGGTTATTTTAGGATTATAAATAAAATAATAGGGATAAAAACGTCTACTTAAATAAATTGATTTCCCCTTCTAGGAGGGGAAATTTTTCACACCCCAATTTGGGGTGTAATTATTTTCCTCTTCTACAAGGGGAATGAGGGGGGATAATTCCCCTTCAATTCCATTCCCCTTACAAATATTTTATAATTGCCAAATAACATAAAAACCTATTCTCCTTCAATTACCTTCCCTTCCCCTTATTTTCTCCTCCATCCATGCATGGTGTAAAACTTAACCAAACTCAAAACCCAAGTGATAGAAAAGTGAAGTCAGACCATTGGGGACACACCAAACCCATAACAAAAGGATTAGAGTTAGAGTCTAACTAAAAATGGGCGAACTAAAACCTGCTAGGCCCAGTCAGATTGTCACAATTTTAATTATATTTTTAAAACACATTCAAAAATAGTTTTTTTTTTCCAGCATTTTCCCCACATAGAATCTCTTCCAAAACCATGATAATTATATCATTTTACTAAAGAAAACTCAAAATGTGTACCTCTTCCTTTGCTTGGCCACACCACAGCTCTAGCTCGGCCAACCCGGTCTTCACATATTTTCCATGGCCATATGTGCAGCACTCTCGATGAAGAAGAAGACTGCAGCAGCATAAAACAAAATCACAATGTTGAGTTAATCTTTAATCTTTCAACATACAAAAATTGGGCATTATATTCTAATAAAGATAGGACAGTAATTACCTATTGAATAGCTGCACATTGATGTGTGAGAAGATCTGAGTAAAGATCTTCCGGACAAGAAATGTGGGTACCTAAGGGAGATCAACAATAAATCAAAGAGTACAGATGGAAAACAAGGCACGACTTTTATATTATGAAAATCGAAAATCCCTTACGAAATTTTCTTTGAATCTAACAAGCATCCCATCAAGGCTCTCAACAAGGCTATTCCAGTTATTAGCTGGAGCAGAATTTGTAGCATTTCCCTCTGATGCACTGGGGACCTGAATCACTCAGATAGCATAGTAATGATGGTAGAAATTGCAGTAGCAGGAGAAGAGTTGACTAATCTCATGCAAATTCACTACTACAAAATCATACTATTCAAAAAGAAGATGCATTCAAGCAAAGGATACAAATCCAAATATCTCTTAAAATTCCAGAAGGAAAAAGAGAGCGAAAAGATGAGCTATATGGATAAAAATTCTGATCCAGGGAAAGGACTAAACAAAATAAAGAAATCCAAGGTTGACACTAGATATAAACCTTTTTTTTTTTTTTTTTGGCTTGGGGAAGAGGGGCTGTAAAAGAGCAAGATTTTACCAGTAAAGAAGGAAACAGGACAAGGAAACCCTTTTATCAACAAAATATGCACCATGTAAAAATAACTTTTGATTGATCACGCAGAAAATCACAATCCTAGAAGAACACCTATTAACTAGCCTGCAAAATGTTGTACAGAAACATGTCCATAGAAGGGTCCATTCATAAAAAAATCAGTTTACCTGAATGCAGGGAGAGAGCAGTGGTGACAAGTCTTTCTTTAAATTCTCTCGAATGATACCATATATAGTTTCCACATAAGCTGTAAGCTGCTGCTTAAATAGCAAAGCTGGATATTTTGCCTCAACCATCTGTACTGTGTCTTTACCAACCCTTAAATTGGCAGAAGAAGGGGATGAACGGAAACTCTGAAAAAATATCAGATCACATAACTTATTAAGTTTATGCAGAAATTATAATAAAATTTCTGGAATCAAAGAACATCTATATCTTCCATATATACATCTCTAAATAAGAATTAGTGGATCATTTTTGTGGAAAGAGTCTTGCAAATAATCTACAGTAAGAAAGTATCTCATTACTTGAGTAACCCTGCCAAAAAATGATGTTGGAATAGGTGGCTTTTGACTTCCTTTTAAAGTTCTTTGGAGTAAGCATAACAACATGGATGTATTAGACAGCCAATAGGCCAAGTGATCGTTGTCATCCTGGTTCTGCAAAGACATTGCGTACAAAATCAAACATGTCAGATTCCAATTTATAGAACCTGAAATATATTTCTTCTTTAGTTCAGCTCTTCCCTACATAGGTTTAGACATGATGATTTCTAGTTAAAACATGCTTAACTAGTAAGAAGTACCTCCATTGCAGAACCAATCATCTGAATGAGACGGTCAAAGATACTAGTTTTTTCTGCTTCAAATGATCTCCAGTGGACAAGGCATCTATATATAGTAATTGCTGCAAAAGGCTTTCCTTCACTAAAACCAAGTTTTTGCTCCACGCTTTTAATTAGAGAATCAACATTCTCCTGCATAACATATAGGACAATATATTGCATAAAAGCATTGGAAAAATGCATTAGAAAGAACAGTCAATTTGCGTCCTTTAATCTCATACATGTAACTGTTCAATCTGAGATCTCCTAACTGACTCCATACCAAGCTTTTTTGCTGGTGAAGAACTCTGTCGTTCCTGCGAACTCATGACCATAGATTATCAAAAGAAAAAATGCAAACAGGAAAAGCTGATCAGTTACAAAGAAAATCAACTGGATTTCGTTTTCTTTACTTACATGATGACCATTCTCAAGAGACTGCAAGAATTTAGGACAAAAGAAAAGAACAGATAAGTTTTCAAACTGCAATGTAGAAAAGGCAAAAGAAAATGCTATGAATTCCCTAGAAAATGGCGCATGTTTACCTGAGATGTAATGGCCAAATGTTCCGACATTTTTTTGACTGATGAATTCGACAATGCTTGGTGCCGCCGAACTTCATTCGCGGCTTCCATATCAGCAAGTTTTTCTTCAAGCCTGAGATAAGTACTCACATTAGTCATGGAGAACCCAGCTATCCTGCCCCAAAATTGTCTTAGATATTGTATCTCGAAAAATTTTAATATAGGCAGAGAAATCACAGAGGAACCTTTGCATGGCAGTTCTCAACTCACCTCTGCATTGCAGTTTTCAACTCAACAATCTTTGTCTCTGCATCCAAAGCCTGCTTTAGTCGTTCTTCACTAAGCTTATTAGTTTCTTCATACTTCCTTTCTGTTTCATCAATTTTCTTTTCGAGTGAACTTACCATAGACTGTGAAGAGACAGAGAAAATATCATTTAGCAGAAGTTACATTTTTCCACATTAATATTTTATTCATTTTTTGTTTTCTTATATTTATGGATGTGCTCATTTGAGAAGCATTGTGACAGAATTTAGAACCCAAGGTCCATTCAAAAGCAACATATCTATGTCCAAAACCTTACCTTGAGCATCTCATTTTCAGCTGTAAGTTTATTCACTACTTCATGATTAACAACTGAGCCCTCCTGCATGGTAGGGACCTGTTCAATGGCTTTCTTTGCAGCCTCACGTTCCTTGATAAGCAGGGCTTTAGTTTCTTGGAATTCTAGTTGCATTTCTTGCAAAGCAGAATGTAATTTTTCGTTTTCCTGAGATTTTGCTTCCTCAAGGTCAGCCTGCATTCAAGGGAAGGCCAGTTACACAATTTAAATAAATAAATCAAACAACCAAGCAACATGCTGGAACAAAGTCTAGACTAATATTGAATCATACAGTTACAAAATTTAAATAAATAAATCAAACAACCAAGCAACATGCTGGAACAAAGTCTAGACCAATATTGAATCATATCTAAGTTCTTGTTGCTAATACATAAGACGAAATTAGGTAAATATCCAACAGACCGGCTCTCCTACCCTTCTTTTCTTTTCTAGTTCCAGACTCCAGGTAAGTTCTTCAACTTGCTGTTCCAACTTAACCTTGGCTTCCTGGAGAATAACAGTCTCTTTAGCAGCCTGTAGACATACGGGAACAATCAGAAACATATTGGCACAGGTAATTGATTAATGAAAACTCAAGGACGATGCTAAAGCAGAGATGTTAGGAATAAATCCTAGCAGAGACAAGCACAAATTCAAAGACCAGGAAAATAAGCTCAAAGATAACTAGTGAAAATAAAATAGAAACAAAATTCAAGAAGATGAGGAGGTTACCATTCTAAGTTTCCGTAAAACTCTACATGCAACTCTTCTTCTCCAGGCGCATTGCGTGATAATTGTTGCTTCCCTTAACATTAAATAATGAAGGGTGGTGAAGTATCTTCGGCACTCACTCTGTAAAAGCATCAAGTCCAATAAAGTCAGAGAATATTAATCACACACAACAAAAAGAGGATGTGGTAACAATGGAATACACCATCATCACTGGTCTATTATATCAATAACAAGGATTATTTCGACAGTTTACACAAAATTAATAAGCATTATTCTGTAATCATTCAACGTATACCAGCTTTCATGGTAGAAGAAAAGAGGCAGATTGAATGCATAAACACAAAAAAAAAAAAAAAATTCAATCATGGAAAAGCAGTAAAAGCACTATAAAATTTTAATTCCTTGACATATTTAGTTTACCTGGATCACAATTGCAGCTCTTGTCTTCTTCCTGAACAAAAGCTCATCACGAGCAGCCATTCCACGCATACCTGTCTGAATATAAACAGCTGAAGAGCACAGACTGCGGTAAGCTTTCCTAGCAAGGTACCTCCGAGAATGTTTCTGGATTTTCAGACATGCAGTTTCTCTTCTCAGATATTCATACTGATGACGTGCTAATTGGCCTGCAAATAGCCCAATAAGCCATATGCTTATAAAAATTCATCCAGAAAGAACTGCCCTCAATTGAAAAGTTTTATGCACCATAATGAATTCAATTTGCTGACACACATATATATAAAGCTAAATAATACCTCTGCACAATGCTTGAATATTGATGGCAGTCTGCCGCAACAAAATAAAGCTTTTGTGACAAAAATATGTACGAACTTTCCTTTGAATGATGCTTGCTGATCTTCCTAACACCTCATTGCGGCGAGCATCTAGCTCTGCCATTTGACCAGCTCTGAGAAACACTTTTGTTTTGCCAATCTGCAAGAGCAATGCATCAGTAAGATTGTCCCTCCAAATGTTATAGACACCATTGAACAATTAATTGGCACCACATGCTGGTATCTCAAGGTAGCAATTACGCAATTGAACAAGCATTTAAAAATCACTAAGCACCTGACAGACAACTACTCCTGCTATGTGAGGTTAACTCATCATGTACAGGAGGAAAAAGATGCAGACATGAAGCACTACATGAGATTTTCTGCAAAAGGATGTGACATTAGATAAATTACCTGATAACCTTGAAGTTTTGCCTTCTCCAGAAGTTTCTTACATGCAGTAGGCCCATCATAGCTATGATTATACAAATTTTACAGCAAAGAGTTAAAGCATCTCGAATAGAAAGCTTCAATGAAAAAAAAAATTTAGTAAAGCTACCTCCCATTGAGAACATCTGGTCCTAGGATGGCAAAACGAGCAATAAATTCATCAAATATCTTTCTAGTGGGATATCCAGCACAACTAATCCTAATTGCCTCCATGACTCCCTGCAATTAAATGTAGGTAAAATCCACCACAAATTAACAGGGAAAACGTACTGAATTCAACTTCAAGAAACCTGAAATGATCAAAATGCTTAAATCTTACCCCACAGCGTAGCTGCTGCAAAACATTATTGTTCTCAAAGATGGCTGGCTTTAATACATTATTTGGCTTTACACAACGAATATAGTATGGCTCGGTGGCACTCAGAGTTTCAAGCAAAGCTTGCAGTTGATGCTGTGTAAAGTACAGGGTTTTAGACTAAGTATATAAAAGAAGTTGCTATGTGCATCATAATTATGGCAACCAAAATAATCAGACCTTAAACCGAGAACCTATAGATGAGAACTTAGATGATTTTGCAGAATCTTCAGGTAATGGTAGGAAAAGGCCTGAAAGAAAGGAGCACTTGGACTCACTAAGAAGAGCTTGGTGCTCCGCAACAACATAATCTTTGTTCTTATCCAGAAAAAATTCAGTTTGGTATGTTACCTAAAAGCCCAAAAAAAGAGAAAAAATATCATAATGAGTGCTGAACTGCAATGTAGTCTTTCCTAACACAGAGGAAAGCTAAATGCTTCTGGCATTCAAGTCTAAAGTCACAACATACTCACATCACCGGCATAATGAGCAATGGTGAAGTCACTAAGTGCCAACTTAGGCTTGTTGAAGCGCTTATGATCCTTGAAAGTCTGATATAGCTTTGTTGCAAATGTCTCGTGTGTTGATCTGGGAAACATACTACAAGAACAAATAAGAGACATTTTAACATCACATAAGAAATAAAAAGAAGAAAACACAGAAAAATGGTCTTCATAAGGACAGGTTATTTTCCTTTTCTTTTACATACCAAGCCTCATCTAGAAGAGCAATGATGCCTCCAGGTTTCTGAAATTGTAAAACTACAAATTAGAATGATCAAACACAAATGAAAATCAAACAACTTTTCCATCCATCAAATCACATCGTTATTAATCCTCCTGCAATAATGATTTGCACCAAACAGCAACTAATTTTGATACCAGATCACACGATAATTTAGCGTAATGTGGCAAGAAATTGTTGTGCCAGAAAAAAATATCTACCTTTTCAATGAGATCAAGGACATCCTGATTGTCAATGAATTCTATGTAACTCCAATCAATTTCTTCTTTTGTATATTCTTCTTGCTCCATCTTAAAAACGTGCTGTCAAACAAAATTTCCAGGATAGATTAATTTAAGAGGTTCCAGGCAATGCTGCAAAACAAAAGGACATAGCTAATGTGCAAAACCTGGTTGAAATGTTGCTGCAGCTTTTCATTGGTCAAATTGATACAAAATTGCTCAAAACTGCAATGAACAAGTTAGAACTGTAAAACTTATTTCAAGCATCAGTGAGGACAAATTCAAGTAAAAAACAGCCTCAACAAAATGGCAAATACATATTTACACATTGGAATGTAAACATATGATTTTCTGTAATTTATGAAAATTTCATGATGGTGTTAGTATTCGTGAGTGAGATAGGATTTCATCTTTGAATTTCTGTCTTGGACCCTTTTTTTTTTTTTCAATTTCTAGTTTCTACAAGGCCATATTATTTTGCATTGTTTCAGAAATTTTATTGGCTTCCTTAATCCTTGTTATATCATTCCGATTTCTTAACCTGGTTTATTACTTATGGATGAAAAAAAAAAAAAAAAAACCCCTTCATGACCCTGAATTCTTTACCTTTAGTTCTTTATGTGGTTCTTCATTGCTTTTTAGATCTCAGATGCATATTCAGCTAAAGTATATTTTATTCAGTAAAGATCAATCAAAAAGCTTCCCAGAAAGTCCACCATGTTGGATGTCATATGTTAATCCAGTCTGGATAGTATAAGACACCATTTGTTTTGCAATTAACTGTGTTAATGTAATCGCTCAACGTAACCTACAAGGAGTCCCTTTAATAAATCAGTCAAAGGAATCTTTTAGTATGATCTGAGAAATTGAATGCTTGGTCATCAGTCAATGTGTATCTCCAGGATTTAAATTTGTTAGCTTCAATTAGCATCATTCAAAGAATTCCTCAGTAACAGATTATTTGCACAAGCAACCATACTACAACACTTTCTAGTAGATATAGACAGTATCACAGGGAAAAAAAAAAAAAAAGATTAACACAAATATGGTGACATGAGAACCAAAATCTGAAGCTCGCAGGTTATCAATTCCCATCTAAAGAAATAGAGGTATTTCATGCATTCTCTGCAAGAAAATTAACCTTTATAAACGATGAAAACAAAAGCATACCGGTTAAGCACCTGTTTGTCTTGAAACTCTCAAATCCGTATATGTCCAGAACCCCAATTAAGGATTTAGAATCAGGGTCTTGACCAATAGAGTTATTAATCTTGTTCACAAGCCTGAAGCACAAGAAGTTAAGAAGTTAAGACAATTGTAGAGACTGAATGCTATCAACAAAAGAACCATATGCTCTTTAAAAAGACATCATGAAGTAAATTACATCATACCAATCAAATAACCTTGAATACACGGTTTTGGCCAAAGCATCTCTGCTGACAGTGGCAGCAGCTGGATCAAGTGATTTTGTTATGCTTTCATCACGAGTAACTATCACGCGCTTGCACAATGAGTCCTCAAGATACTTTTCATCACACCTAAAAAAAACTAGCAGATTATAGAATTGCCTTAAATAATCTAGACATCAAAACAATAAATTCCAAGGATTAAATCAATGATCAAGTACATGAAAAGTTCAGCAGCTGTCTTGAGATGGAACCGAGAACTATCGTCCCTGGGTTCGGAGGAATCTGCTTCATCTCCCTTTCCAAATTCAACATTGCCTAGATGTAGTATTGCAGCAACAACTCGAAATATAGCATCCTGTAAAGGATATCTTAGAAGATAATTTCAAAGAAAGAATCCTCGAATATGTAATCTCATTACCTGCTCATCAGCATTTATCCCAACAACATTCATAGCCTTCCTGGTAGTGAGATACTCTTTAGAATCATCCACTCCGTCTAGCTCATAGCAGTTTGACTGATTGAGATAATGAAACTTCCTTGGATTACCCAATTTGTACTTCTCGATATCCTGATACACATTAAGAAACACATGGATATAAGACAGCTAAACTATTATAGAAAAATCATTCAGATTCGGCCTTGGCAGGGAACAAAAACAGTGTAGCAAACATAAGGACAGCTTCCACCATGTTTATAAGGTCATTTGCAATAAAGTAAAACATACATCACACCCAGAGATTCAAAACTTCTATAAATTGGAAAAAATCTGCCCAATGAATTTTTTTAAATAGCCCAACATCAAGACAGGCATAAAACATGCTCTTTTGGCTTCCCAGGGATAAAGTACATTATGACAATCAGGCGCAATAGGCAACCTGTGCTCTTCAAAGAATTCCGATTATCTCTGCCACATTGAATGTAATATAGATTTAGGAATAAAAGTTATGAGTTTAACTGTTCTTCTTGTTTTGGCATTGAGGTTGAAACTTATTTTTCAAATAACACCCATTTGGATATTATAACTGCTATTTAGAGGTACTATAATTATAACCAAATAACTTGAAATCCGTTTGAAAAAAAAAAATAGTTGCCTTTAATCAATTTATCTTGGATGGATTTTTTTCAACTACTCTAAAAAGCAACGACAAAGAAACCCCTAGAAATCACATCAGCCACTGACTGTTCTTGTAAAAAGCAGTAGTAGAAAAGAAAAGAAAAAATTAAAAGCATCCAGGGCCTCAATTTACCTCCTGGGGAGCAGCACATAACATGTAAAAGCAATGATAATTTCTCTCAGGATCAGACACTTGGCAAACGCGAGATCGTTCCAGTAAATAAGTCCTAATGGCGGCTCCAGTAATCCTTCCCCTCTGGTCAAACTGAATCTCCACAAACTTCCCAAAACGACTGCAATTCAATGAACAAAGAGTTCAAAAAACCTCTTAATCTATAATATGAATCTGAACATTCCCAGTAGAGTTTTACCACCTTGAATTATTATTCCTGACAGTCTTGGCATTACCAAATGCTTCTAAAACAGGATTGGACTGCCAAAGCAAAAAAGCAACCGATCTATTATTTATTTTGAAAGCTTGTTTTCCAAAAAGAAAAATTTCTTAACAAGTCAGACCAGGAATGCTACCTCTAAAACTTGCTGCTCCACAGATCTTCCCTCAGTTGCAGCTCTCCCTCCCATATAGGCCAAATAACGCATAAGCATCTTTGTACTCTCCGTTTTACCAGCACCACTTTCCCCACTAACCAAAATTGCCTGGCTTATTCCCTCATTAATCATCCGTCTGAGAAATTAGATTCTCTACACTTGTGAGGAAAAGAAAATATTGAATAATTGAGACAGAGCTTCATACGAAAATCACCTGTATGCTGAATCTGCAACAGCAAATGGATGCGGGCTTAGCTCACCAAAGGCTGCCCCTTTATACTTTCGCATCACATCATTGTCATATAAATGAGGAAGTCTTTGAAAAGGGTTCACCGCAATCAATATATTGCCCGTGTAAGTCTGGGATCACCATTAGAAAGTTAAACTTTATATGCCAAAGAAGCACCTCAAAAAAGAACTTGGCATCTACGGTTTATTGCTAATGCAGCAAGACAGCACCGTGAATAAATAAAACACCAAGAAAAAGATCATGTGGACACGCATATGATCTGCAGAACTTACATATATTTCATTTTTGTTATATCTACAACTAAGATTGAATAGAACCCCTGGCTCATGCAAATATGCCAGCTTTGTCATATCATCCACACCGCCAGAAGGAAATTCAGGATCCTTTGGATAAACATCAGATGCTTTAACAACAACCTAGAACAGAAACAATCACGCAACTAAGGGATAAAAGGAAAAGTAAAAATAGCCTACATCTGAAAATACTACACAAGTAATATGTACAGCAAATGTGGAATAAAAATTGGAAGGATATGCATGGTTGCATGCGTCTAAACACAAGCGTAGACACATATACTGCTATATTGTCCTCGTAAAATGAAGCCATGTTTATATTTTAGACTTATTATGATGAATCTTATGAATTTAAATTTCTCCAAAAGAAATTGTAAAATCTGACAAGAACTCACTGTCTTTCCAGATGAGCAGTTTACTGTAATGTCTTCACCATTCATTTCCACAATTTCTCCATCCATCCAAGCTACCTCATGATCCTCCAACCAAACTAAACATCCAACAAACAGATTTTCTGAAGCAACCTGTTTGACCAATTTAAAAACCAGCAAGTCCATCAGAAGAATAACTCATATGATAATGAAAAACTCCAAGGAAGAAAGGTTAGGTTGCATCTTCCCAAGCACACATGTAAAGCTCACTGCACACTCTGAGCTGGTGACTTAAAAGTGCTATCAACAACATCATTAGACATATAAGCATAACAGCCGATTTGCTTAAAGAAGACTTTCTAAAGTTGGTCATTCTGCAATATCACAACATGTTTGTTCCAGTCAAAAAACTTGTATAATAAAATTCCATTTCCTAGCTTTATCAATCTTTTAACTAAGACCAAAAGGGCTAGTCTGCCAAGATTGTATTAAAAGAAACAGCAAACCCCTGACCTGATGAATTAAAAAAAATTCAAAGACTCTATTTTCCTCTACTCTGCATTTGAATTTTCCATTGAAAAGGCTCATCGAGCTATAAACTGAAGTGTTCATTTTTGCTAATAAATCCTCTTAACGTTACCTTAACACAATGCAGCAAATGAGGAAAATAATCAACACCAAAAATGCCAAAAAAAAAAAAACAACAACATAGATAATAATAACAATAATAATAATAATAAACTTACCATAATTAACACTGAACAAAAATAGAAAATTAATCAGATTCAGATCCGGTGTCAAGCCAATAAACCCTAGATTAGGTTCTCTTAACACCGAAATGGCAATGTATTATCAATCAATCAATCAAATTCTTTCAAATTCCAATTTGCCACCAGAAGATCCAATTTAACAAAAAAAATGTATATCATTATCTTTCTTCAAATGCTTCTGCCGATTATCAATAACTGTAACAGCTTCATTCATTGCTCATTTCGCGCTCAAAAAATGAACCGAAAAATTGCGCCTTCTGTTCTATTTTCAATTCAGCTAATGTGCAACGAGCAGAGCGGTGAAAGAGAGAAGTCACAGGTGCGAAGCTTGTTGTTGCATGGAGGTTAGGTTACAACAATGCTCGACCTTAGACCCCTTTTTTCAATGGAAACAGAGACTTGGAAGCGAGACCCCTTTCTCTCTTCTCTGCAACTTTTTTTTTTTTCCCTCTGCGTTTGATCGTTGGCAAAACGAACGTGAACTCGAACATCACATGATTTTTTTCATTGGTTCCTGATTTGCCCCTGCAATCTGTTGTTATTTAGTCGCGGTGCCATGATCAGAGTTACTGCTGTTGTTTTCGTTTGTTTAGAGAATTAGGGTTGAGGTAATTCTTTTTCTTTACCGTAATTTTTTTTAATGTTACTTTTTTTTTTTTCCAATCGTTGTGTCTAGTGTTGTTAGGTGATGAAATGAGACCCTATGTTTGAGGAACAAATTATTGTCCCGTTAAACTGAAAATTATTTTAAAATACATCACACACATTAACTATACGAATATATAACTGTCTTCAATTAATAATAATAATATAATCGAATAATAATAATATATAAAATTATATAACCATATGCCCTATAAATAAACACACAAATACAAGTTTTGATCAAATATTAAATATTACAGCTTATGAAACTAAATTTTACATTTTTTTTGAGTTGGGAGGTCAAGGGGGGAGTGGAGGATTGAACCCATGACCTCACCTTACAATATTTATCACCTGAATCACTAGGCTACAAAAAGAGGATAACTAAATTTTACATTGTTAAATTACTTGGATGATATACATAAAGATAAATATTTTAATCAATAATTATTGAAATCAACTAATAAAGGCTTCTTTAAAAAAAATGATAAAGATTGATTTCGCTTAAATAAAGTTCAAATTTGAGTTATGATGCATGCATTCATCTTAAATTAATTATAAGAAAACATTTATCACTTTTATAATTTTACTAAAATCTCAAACTAAATTAATTAAATTGCAATAAACTTCTAAATTTCAGTGGTTTAAACTGGAAAAAAAAAACACTTTACCATTTTCTTACAAATAAAGAAAACAAATATTGGTTAAAATCAACCAACACTAGTAATAATTGCGCACTTCATATATATTTGTTAAGTTAGTTGACAACTAACATATATATAATAATGATTACCTTGCCAAACATTCTAATCATTATTTTGTAGCCAAAATTTTCATGCAATAATGAAGAAGGCAAAGCCTTGATTATTTATTAGCACCAATATATATAATTTGACCCACATGATTTAATTATTTAGGCTGCCATTATGGCTCTTCTATGAAGATCAATGATGAATCTATACATGCAC
>CATIWK010391698.1:0-27495 GCA_949634005.1 Mallotus japonicus
CGAGGTTGCGAATAGTTAGGGTTCCACACCGATCCTCCACCTGAACTCTTTTGTATTATTTATTATATAAATGGATTTTAAGCATCCGTATGAATTGCGTGTATATTTTATTATAAAAAAATATTATTATTATTATACTAATGCTTGAATGTCTGCATTTTAGGGTGCATGTATATATATAATAATAATTCACTCAGTGAGGTCTGACCCCCCTCAATATTTTTTTCAAGACATTCTACTTCGTCAGACCTCAGTTCTAGATCTCTTCGCCGGTCTTCTTCTGCCCCAGCTAGATTATGTAAATTACATATTTGAACTTTTTTTTATACTCTAGAAGCTGCAGTAGTAGTATTTGAATGTTGTAGTATGTAATATTATTTTTATAACTGAGACTGTCAGTTAAAGAGTTGTGTACTGCTGTATTTTATTATATGATATGAGATCATATTTTATTAATTAAATTTTTAATTACTTGGTATTTTTATGATTTATTTTATGTGAGTTTTATATTTAAGGCTTGCTACGGGTTCTGGTTACAGTAATTCCCGTTTCCTAGCGCCGGTCATGACTCCCCGGATTAGGTCATGACAGTGTGGGAGCAGACTCATTTTGGGCATGTACTGAGTGAAATAAAACAGCTGAATAGAGAGCTGGAACTCATCCAAAGAAAGGTTCTTAATGAAGTCACAATTTTTAAATAAAAAGAAATTGAGGATAGGCTTAATACACTAGCGAAGAGAGAGGAATCTATATGGCACCAATGGTCTAGAGTATCTTAGATGAAAGATAGGGAAAAAAACATAAGTTTCTTTCATAAAAAAAAGTTGAAGGGAGGCAACAAAGAAATATGGTTCATTCAATTTAGGATCCAACAGGTAAGCTAGCGAAAGATGAGGAAGAGATTGCTTAGATATTTTAGCATTACTTCTGTGATTTGTTCTCCGCGACTAATCCATTTGACATGAATCAAGCAATTAAAGCTGTGGATAAAAGCATTGATGAGCATATGCAAGCAACTCTTTTACAATTTTTTTAGGGAAGATGTTTTTCATGCCCTTTCACAAATGCATCCAACCAAAGCACTAGGACCCAATGGTATGCCTACATTATTTTTCCAAAAGTTTTGGCTTATAATTGGCAATGATGTGACTGATTTTGTTCTTAATATTTTAAATCATGGTGTCTCTCTTGCTTGTATTAATAATACCCTCATTGCTTTAATCCCAAAAATTAAAATACTACAAACACCCAAAGACTTTAGACCTATTAGCTTATGTAATATTATTTTCAAGATTGTTACCAAGACAATAGGTAATAGACTAAAGTTCATTCTTCCAAACCTCATTCATGAGACCCAGTCAGCCTTTGTCCGGAAAGGCAAATTTTAGATAATGCTCTTTTGGCTTTAGAAAATTTTCATTATATGAAAAATAAAAAATAGGGGTCCAAAGGCTTCTTTGCCCTTAAGCTTGACATGAATAAAGCTTGTGATAGAGTAGAATGGGGTTCTTTTAAGCAGTGTATTATGTAAAATGAGATTTCCCTTTCTTTGGATTAATTTAATCATGGGTTGTGTATCTTTTATTTCTTACTCTATTTTAGTGATTGGTAACCCAGGTCCATCTTTCAATCCTTCAAGGGAACTTAGGCAGGGGGACCCTCTCTCTCTCTCTCTCTCATTATCTTTTTCTTTTTTGTGCTGAAGCTTTTTCTAGTTTAATTAAAAAAGATTAATTAAATAATTTAATTCATGGATACAAGATTTATTGTCTGGGCCCTCTTGTCTCTCACTTTTTATTTTTCAGATGATAGTATTATTTTTTAGGCAAGCCAACAGAGGAGAACTTGAGACAATTAGAGAAATTCAGCATTGTTATGAAAGAGCATCGGGACAGAAAATTAACTTTGACAAATCTGAAATTTCATTAAGTGCTAATGTTTCTCATGTAGCTTATAATGCTCTTAAAAATTGTCTTGGAGTGAGACAAGTGGAAAAACATGCAAGATACCTTGGACTCCCCACTGCTATCACTCGATCAAAGAAACTATTGTTCCAAGATATGGTAGATCATGTGAAGAAAAACCTTGCGAATTGGAAAGAAAGATCCCTTTCAATTGTTGGCAAAGAAATACTCATTAAAGTCGTGGCTCAATCAATACCTGTCTATCTAATGAGCTGTTTCAAAATTTCAATATAGGTTTGCAATAATATTAATTCTTTGTTGGCTAACTTTTGGTGGGGACAATGCAGAGATGAAAAGAAATTGCATTGGTGCTTAGGGGACAATCTTTGTAAAGTAAAAGAGAATAGAGGAATGGGTTTCTGAAATATTCAAACATTTACTATTGCGATGCTTGGAAAACGAAGCTGGCAATTGCTTAAAGAACCCAACTCGCTACTTGCCCGGAACTTGAAAGCGAGGTACTTCCCAAGGAGTTCCTTTATGGAAGCCACGTAGGGTTTTAACCCAAGTTTTTCAAGGAGAAGCATAATGGAGGCAAGATTTATTTTACAAAAACATTTAAGGTGGAGAGTTGGTGATGGAGACAGTATTCGAATTTGGCAAGGCCCATGGATTCCCAAGCAACCAAACTTAAAAGCCTCCTCTCCTCCTTTAAGGATGGATAATACACTAAAAGTGAATTTCGTTATGAATAAAGAGCATAACAACAAGAATAGAGAGTTTTTCCTCCAGTAGAAGCAGACCAAGTCCTAGCAATGCCTTTGAGTTGGAGACACCCTAAAAATTTGCTTATTTGACACTTCTCCAAATCTAGAGCCTATTTGGTTAAAATGACATATCATCTAGCCTGTACAATGGAGCCATATAGGTTGGAGAAGAGTCCATCATCGTCACAATCATCTAACTAGAAATGATTATGGAAAATTTCCATCCTGCCCAAAGTGAAAATCTTTTGTTGGAGATTGCTTTACGATCTAATCGACTTCATAACTAGGAAGTCAAGACCTATTGTCAGATAGCATTTATAAAAGGTGTGGAGAAGATATTGAAACACTCGAACATGTTTTCAGAGACTACAGTTGAAGCTCAAATATTTGGTATGCAAGCTGTCTCAGTATACAGGTCTCTTCTGAAACTCAAAGAGTTCCACAACAAATTGGATCCATCACCAACGTGATCATCTTCCAAAAGACAGTTTCTTAGTATTTTTAATATTGTTGTGGATGAATTAGTATGCTCATAACAAATAATTTCATGAAAATAAATTAATGAATTTTAACAGTTGCTATCACAGAGCTTTGTCGATTCTTCTTGCCTATGAAGAAGCCAATATTATGTCTGTTCACTAAAGTACGATTGACAATACTACTCATTGGATAGCTCCAAGCATTGGATTTCTAAAAATAAACTCAGATGCAACAATTAACTAACATCAAGGAACGGGGATGAAGATTATCATTCGTGTAGCGGATGGGTCAGTCAAAGCTTCCAAGTGTTCGAAAGTTGCTTCGAGTTTTGTTTCGAAAATGGTAGAAGCAATAGCTAGTAGAGAAGGTATAAAGTTAGCAATTTCTTTAAACTTGTCTAAAGTGGATGTTAAAAGTGACTGCTTCTCTTCAATTCAAAAATTTTGAGTTACGTCAGAGGACTGATCCTAAATAGAGTTGGTGGTAAAGGACATCAAAGAGTTATGTTCAAGCTTTCGTTCTTGCAATTTCAGTTACACCCTAAGATCAGCCAATGCAGCTGCTCATTACTTAGCTCAGATGTCATTCTCTTTGCATAGTTTAGAAAAAACTTGGAAAAATTCTTATCCTTATGATTTGATGCAATCAGTCTTGTATGATGCTTCCCTTTCTTGACTGAAAGTTTAGCTTCTTAAAAAAGATAAATAAATAAATAAATAAATAAAAATAATGGTTCAAACTAAAAAAAATGCCAAAATTTTTTTGATCTTTTTATGAAATTTATCTAAGGGTCGTTTGATTTATACTCTAAAATTGGAATTAGAATCGGAATCAAAATGAAGGCGGATCAGAAATGAAATAAAAATTTTAACAAAATGTTTGGTTTATAAGAGAATTAAAATCAATATTATTTATATATAAAAATGTATTAAATAACTATTTTTATTAATTTATATATTTTATTTCATTACTTCAAAAAATATGTTATATTTTATAAATTTTAATAATATATGACAATATTTAATTGTTTAACTAACTTATAAATAGTTTGATTTAATTCTCAAAAAAATAAAAATTCATTCCTTACTTCCACAAGAGAAATGGATGATTTCCATTAATGAGGGAATCCATTTCTATTTGGTATCAAAATTATTTATTTTGATTTCAATTCCCATCTTTATTTTTTATGAAACAAACCTCCCTAACTCAAATCTTAAAAATGATTGGAACTTATAAGACTATTACAGAATACACAGTGTATCAAATGCAAAATCTAAGAAAAAAAATTCAGGTTTATTTATTTTTAAATAAGGGGTGTTTGTTTGGTAAAAAATGAGGGTTGGAATCGGAATCGGAATCGGAATGAACGATTCCAATTCTTAGTGTTTGGTTGACTAAAATTAATATAGGAATGGGAATGTGATTCCTCCATCAATGGAAATCACCATTCCCCTTTTATTTTTAGGGAATGACTTTTGATTCCCTTAAAATTAAAGTCAAATCAATTATAAATTGGTCAAATATCTAAATATTAACATTTATTTTTAAAATTTATAAATGAAACATATAAATTAATAAAAATATACATTAAATGTTTGAATAAAAAATATTTATCAAAAATAAATAATTTTTATAATTTTTAAAAAAAATTATAATAATATTTTTACAAATAAATATTTTATAATACATAATTATAATATTAATTTTTAACATATAAAAATAATTATAATGTTAATTTTAATATATAAAAAATAATTAAAAATATTTTTCATAAAAAAAATTTTAGTTATTAAATAATATTTGATTCTTATTTCCATTACCATTCTCTAGTGAAACCAAACACCTTTTTCAAATTTCCATTCACTTTCTCATTTCTTCCCATTCTCAATTCCATTCCGATTCTGATTTCGAAGTGTGAACCAAACGTTTCTAAAATCAGGCTAAACATAAATATGTGCTTCACCGGATCACCACATCAGTGGCTGAGTCAGGGATATTCATTGCAATGAATTAGCCAATATAAATGTTCACATCATTCTATGTCATCTTTAACCCATTTCTCGCAGGTGGTGACAAGTGACAATTTGTCGTTTGGTTTTTGCCTGCCTCTTTCATTTCCCTCATGACAACTGATACAATTCTTGAAAAAAAAACAAATATCGTAGACGATGAAGCAAAAGCAAAACCAAGAAAGTCGCTAAGAAATTGCCCATCTATTTCCATAATGCATGCATTGTTCCTTCCACTTCTGTATTAAGGAAAAGTGATTCAAATAAAATGTGCCATCACCATCTGACGAAGTGAATGTGTTTCATTTGATGGAAGTTGTAATGAGATTTCGTGTCAAGTTGCGTGGAAATTGTACGATATACATAAAATATTTTTTCGAGTTAAAAATATTTTTTTTGTTGGAAACTTCAGAAAGCTCGAAAAAAATTTTGCAATTGTTTTCGTAAATTTAAAACATCAGAAAATATATTCTCAACTTAAAAATATAATTTTTTAGTTTTTTCTAAATAAGAAAGGAAATAAATAAAAAAATTCATATTTTTCTTGACTAAGGCTCTCTGTTTGTTTGCGAAAAATATTTTCCTTATTTTCCAGTGTTTGGATTACCTAGAAAAAATAAGTTAAAGAAAAATAATATACCACACAAAGGAAAATTACTTTAAAACAAGGGAAAATGATTTCCATTTTAAGGATGGAAAAATATTTTCCAATGCATTATCTTCTCATTTATTGCCTTTCCTTTTATTTTTCAATGTCTTATCTTCTCATTTATTGTCTTTTTTAGTGTTGCAACCAAACATAGAAAAATATTTTCCAAAAACAAAATATTTTCCGCAAACGGAGCCTAAATAAAAAAAATTATAACTATACTATTAATTGATTATAATAAATAAATTTTTTAATATATATTTATATTTTCCTATACTTTTAGAAAATACCATTTAACTAGATAATTTTCACATTTTCTCATATTCATGTTAAATAATAGACTAAACACAGCGTTAACATAATGAAGAAACAAATTAACAAAGTGGCTAAAATAATGCTTAATATTACTTGGTAGAAGGTACATTATGAAAATTAATAATAAGCTTAAATATGTGGACATAATAAAAAAATCCAAACCAAACTAATTGAGTTCAGTTTTTATCCTGGTTCAGATTGATTCAATTTAATTTTTGATTTTTAATTATAAGAAATATTTTGATTTTTCAAGGTTTGAATATTTTTCAACTTAATCAACCAAAGCTCACTGCATTATTCTAATGAATTCAACACACTCCATTATTCATAAACAGAAGATAAAGTATTCAACACAGTCCATTATTCTATAAAGACCATCATTGTCTTTCTTTAATTTTCTGTTTATGAATAATTATAACATGACTTGTTTAACAACGCTTTAGAGTTTGAAAGCATCATTGAAGAAAGAAAAAAAAGGATAAGTACAATTTTAATCCCTATGGTTTTATCTTTTGACAAAACTAGTCCTATATATATATATATATTTTGGTTTTTAAGTACCACATGTTTCACATTTTTTACACTTTAGTACCCTTTTAACTAGTGTCATCATTATTTTATGATAAAATACTTATATAATATTAATTTTCAATGATAAATTTATTCTATATATGATTTACGATCAATCCAACCAATTGATTATTTTTAAAAATTATTTCTTTTTATTCATAATTAAATTTAAAATACATCTAAATTTGATTTTTTATGAATTTATTGTAGTTAGTTGAATAATATACTACTCATTATATAATTTTAGCATTGAAAATGCATATTATTTTTACATTAAAGCATATATTTTAAACAATATTTGTTAGAAGGGTACTAAAGTGTAAAACAATGTGAAACACATAGTACTTAAAAGCTAAAAAAAATAACATAGGATTGGTTTTGTCAAAAAGGCAAAACCTTTTTGACAAAACCACAGGAATCAAAATTGTACTTATCCCAAGAAAAAAAAGAAATCATTTACAGGTAGCAAGGGCAAAGCCCATGATCTAATGGGGGCAATGCATGTAGCTGCTATTCTACTTTTAAAGTTGTGGGGGCAAGTGCCCCCATTGCTCCTAATGTGGTTTTGGGGTCCCTACATTGCCAAACCTGAGAAAATTTTCTAATCTCTAGTGTACATGTAAAAACTTGTAATTTGCAAACTTTGCCATCTAGGCAGTAATTCAAAGTAGCATGACAAAATTTTGCAACATTGAATTGGATGGACTTGAAAATTACACTGTTCAATTAGTCTCACAATCAAATAAGGAGTAATTGCTGAAAAAATATGAATTGAGTTGCAAAGCAGCTGTCAGATCGTCTCTGTAAGAATGCAAAAGCTCACCTCAAATGATATGCAGCTGCTAAGTGTGAAGCTCAAGAATTTCCAATTTCAGGTCAATTATGCAGTTTTCCTAGAGGATGAGCTAGATCTAATTTGGATGTCTTTTGTGTATATATTAGTAAGGGCAAAGAGCAACAGCACAAACAGAACCTGAGCACTCATAATTCCAAAATGGCTAATGCTGTTACCAATTTCCATCCAGCTTCCTGTATTTCGGACCTGTCAAACATCAGAAACTCAAGTTGGTAAGGTAGATAATTTTTATAAAACTGCTAGTCAGTACCATGAACTAGATTGAAACAAGAACATCAACTGAACAAAAATTATTTATACCAGGAAAAAGAAGTGGATAGTCATCACATCTGAAAACAATATAACAAGAAAATAACACCCCATCCGTGGAACTTGAAGTAGTTTTGTTATTGCACTGAAAACACATCTGCATTGAGAAAGTAAAATAATAGTTAAAATTTGTCATCTCACCCGAGCAGAAATGTGCATGCATGTGCAGAAGGACAGACTGAAAGAACAAGCACGTGAGAAAGATTTTTTCCCAATAGGAAAATGTAAACAACAGGCTACACATACAAACAAGAAAATTATTAAGATTGTGATCACCTCAAAATGCCAAGCTTTATTTCTAGCTATTTTTGAAAGGAAAACAACCAAGTCTTCTTTCTTTGTCAAAAACTCACGAGACCATAACAGGCAAGTGGATCATTGACTCCTATCGATTAATCGGGAACTCAAAGAGAACCACATAATAAGGTGATTAAGAAAATAAAACAACAGAGAAGGTAATTTCTTTTAACACCAATAGAATAGATAGATTCATCATCTTTAGTTAGCATATAAAATGGCTCAATTTGTCATTGAAAAAGCCACAAGTATTATGATTGAAAAACTGTAGAAGTTGCTGGGTTAATTTTGAATTATGGCATCTTCTGGAACTCTGAACTTTTGCATGCATACTCAAGGCCTTGGTACCAATTTAAGTTGATTCTCATTCTCATTGATAGCATTTCCATTCTTTATTCATGCATTTATTTTTTCATGAGTTTTGCAGTCTTGTCAATTCCAACTTGATGGAAGATCAATTCAATTTTCAGAAGAGAAAAACAAAAGAATGAAGGGATGACCAACTTGAAAGCTTAACTTCAACTGACAGAATCTAAGAGAAATTATGATCAATCTAGTGGGTACCATGATCCAATGGAGGCCAATGTAAAGATAGTGATATTCTCATATGATGCCATTGAAGCATTGGTATCTTTTACACATGATATTAGAAATCACAAATCACATCAAAATAACTTTACTCACATTACAAGCATGAATGGTATGAAAAGCTTGAAGATGAGAAGGGCTGCCATCAGAAAAGGCTGCAAGTAAAAGCGGACAATATCAGTTCAGCAACAGATGCTCCCACACAAACTGTTGTGTATACTTAAGGTTTCATCTTCACTTACACTGAATATAGTAATGAAACGATACACAGATGAAATCTCAAAACTTGCAATACTTGCGAAATTCCCCGTTCCAAAGAAAGCAACATTAAATAGAACCATCTGTAAGAACAAGCCATCCAAATCATAAAATTTTGATGGTCATCAACGAGACACCATTATATGATTTCATACAAGTGTCATCACTTTGTTGCACAATCCGAAGATCTTAAGAAAAAACATCTAGCTACTTTTAAACAAGAGTGATCTCATCTCATTTTCCTTTTAATTCTTCATTTTACCATTAAGTTCCTTTAGCCTCATAAACTTCTGTTTCTGAACATAGATTGGAAAAAATTAAACCATTAAAGAAATGCTTAAAGTCCTGTGCATCACCATATTTAATAAACTCCAATAAAACTAAAGAACTCGATATGAAATCCTCAAATAAAAAATCTCAGCTCATGTTGCCAAACAATGCTGTCTTGCTTCAAGCAGTCCTCATGGATTGGTTAAGACTTGAATAACATTAGCAAAAATATAGCAAATGTCTATGTAGGGCATCATAAAAGGCAAAATATAGAAAGAAAAACGAGGTAAAAGGGTACGACTTACAAAAGCTAGTGGAATTCTCACATCAGAAAGCTGCAGGCATCTATCATTTTCAAGTGTGGCATGTTCTTCCATGCTTCTAATGGTAGCTGACAATGTTTTCACTTTTGTCAAGTGAAGAAAAGTGTTTTCAAACAACATCCATGCCATTAGTACAAGAGAAAGTGCAGCATAGAAGACAGCTTCATATCTGCATGGATTTCATGAAAGGGCAAAAAGAAAAAGCATAAGAAGCATGCGTGCATCATACGATTGAGCATACACACGAAATTGTTAGTTAAATGATCTTTATGATTGTGCATGCTTATGAAATTGTTAAATAAACATTATAGGCAAAAGTCATACGTACCCTATAGATAGAAGAAGGAATGTGGGTGCAAAACCAAGAAAAATTGAAGTTAGTCGTGACAATATACCATTCTCTGAGAAAAGTGGGAGAACCATTGATGAACCTGTAACAATACAACTACAGGCAGTAAGCATTAGTATTTAAATTTTGAAATACGTATCCTTAAAGCATGGAACTATAGCATTTGTAGAAGCAAAGAGAAAAAAGCAAATAAGTAAAACTGAAGAACTTTTCAACCAAACTTAGTAGCTTGGTTGGTAAACTTAATTAAAACTAAATAAATAAGGGGCAGCCATGAGTTCAATAGTTAGACCCATGTCCCCAAGAAAAAAGAAAAGAAAAAAGAAAATATTCTGATCAAATCCATCAAACAAGGCTGTAAGCATTTTAACAATGCCAAGAATTCAACTGTAGATTGACAGCTCCTGTGTATAATGATGAATATGAAACAAAAACTGAACATAATAAACCAACTTCTTGAAAATAATATCAACGTGCCATATGACTACGAAGGATTAAAACAATATAAACAATGGTACATTTGATTTTAGGATACAGAAGTAAAATCAATGCTCATATGACATTTGTGGCTGTCTAGAGAAAAGATCCAAGTAACATCTGCAAAGGCAACACAGGACTTTCCAATATCATTACCAGCAAGACACCAATTTATTAACTGATGTAATGTGTGCAGTTCTTGCTTTTCTGTTCTGTGGGAAGTTGATAATGACACCATAACTGATGATAGTCCAACCAAAAGAACCTGCTTTCATCCAAAAGAATAGATCTGTTAGGCAATTGTAGAATTCAACTACTAACAAACATAAGTTAAGGATCCTGATACCTGTATGAAAAATACCACCAGGAACCTGGGTTTCTCTGCTTCATGATTACAGATACTTGACCAGTACTTATTCCCTTCAGAATTCTGCTCTAGCCACCTTGCAGCTGCCCCAATTATGATAATAATAACTCCACTTGCAATTCTATAAACACAAATCATTTGTAACCATTCATGTATCATTATCAACTAACTTAAAAGTGACAGCATGTAACAAAGAGGTGCAGTTATTTAATTTATATTATTGTTTCATAACTTCCCTGCTTTTCCAATAAAAGCTGTTTATAACAAGAAAAGCAAGGACTGGTGAAATTATAGTTTGTCATTCATAATTTATCCATTCACTAATTTGAGTTCAGGAAAAGAATAAACTGAAAAAGTGGCTTACACTAGTTCATTATTATCAGGAATTTCTGCTGGCAACAGAGTAAAAACAGACAGACAACAACAAGCAATGCAAACAAAAATTGGTATCCCAGATCTCCACGGAATTGACTTGAGAAGATGAAGAAAAGCTACTATTCCGACAATTAAGAAACACCAGGTGTAAAGTTTCCTCTTTGTGAAGCTGTTCACCTGCACAAAATATAAGTAACATTACTCATAAAGATAAAATTAACACTTGAGCATGGTTAGAAAGCTTAACAAGCACCCATACCAGAAATTCAAGGATTACTATTGATATTGAAACGGCCGCAAAAACTTTAACTGCGTAATCATATTTTCTCCCACTTAAGTGTCTGAACAGTGCTTTTACAAACTGATGTTCACTGAGTATATGGGTCCAAAGAAACACTGTCATTGCAATATACGCATGGTATAGAGGAGCAGAGTGCTCCACAAGTAATAGAACAGAAATTATTCCCATCAACAGGCATCCAAACAGATACACCTGCCAAAAACAATGAGATATATCAAATATATACAGCATAGTTTCAAGGTGCAAAACATCCAAAATCAAAGATCAAACTGTAGCTTAATGGGTGTATAACACAAAGTAGATCCCATTACAAAGCTTCAAGAGAAAAATTGAAATAAACTGCTATAATCTAGCTGTGAAATGAAAAAATACCTAGGAAATTGAAGTGAAAAAGATCATCATTATAAAATGTTTGCATTCAAGCATCATGAGACAGATGACAATGCCAACAACACAAAAGATATACCATACCATTTAAGGTGAAGTTTATTGCGTAAGATTTTAAGTTGAAGATTATACAATTATATGACAACTGGGTTATAGCATTTATTCCACTTAAGAAGTAATAAGAGTTTCTCAAATTCAGAGTATTTACAGTTAGGGAAATGGCAGAGGGATGAAGACAAAGAAATTATCATGAAGGTACATTGTTTGCAATGTAATTGCTTTAACCAATGATGACATTTCCTTATTATTGTTCTAAAGTTGAAGGAAATTATTGCATTTTTTGTATCTTGCCAACCATTAGTTATAGAATGATTACTTCTGCACTATTCATTAGCTGAATGCTCGCAGTTATCATAAATAATATATTTTTCAGCTAGCAGAATCGACAGATAACAGCAGTAACAGGTATTGGGAGCCTGGGCCTTGAAAAAGTCAATTCATTAAAGTCTGATGTAGGATAAAAATATATGCTATAAAATTTCCTTAATTATGTTGGAAACTTTTTAAAAAAAAAAGGAAAAAAAGAAAACTTGCCTTAGTTGGCCAACTTTATATCATTAATTAACAGGGCAGCTTAAATGAAAAGAATGTTGCATTTTATTAAAATTCCTTAAATGAAACTCAAGCTACAAGCACCGGCAATGTTCCAAAAGTGATGAATCTAGAAAGTTCTATCTTTAGCCAGAACATGACAAACAGAAATTTTTTTCTTTACTTTTCATTTTCCCCTTTTCTTGATGATTAAAAAAAAAACACAGCTTATAAGAGGTTAAGCTTACTTAGAAATTACTTTTCCACTTTTATTTTTCTGATGTGCAGCTTGCTTCATGAATACATCTCCTGCTAGTGAAGTATATGACTGCAGCACATGGAGAATGAGACAGACCATCCAACCAAGATACCCAAGAGTAATTACAGTCATCAGCATCAACCAGTCATATGTTTGAAAATAATGAAGTCCCTGCAGCGCCAAGGTTCTAAGCTTTTCCGTCAGAGCCATTGCATTTTGGTAGTCTCTTATGGATATTAAATGCTCAATGCCTTCCAACATAGAGGGATATTCAGCCAGTGGCTTAAAAGGCTTGAAATACAATGAGTTTGACTGCTTTATTTCTAAGTTTATCAAGAAAAAACAAAGAAAAATACATAATCACATCCATGAATGAATTGTCACAGGCAAAGGATCATATATTTTAAGAAACCATTGACAATATGAACTTCGGAAGAAGTCAGGATAAATGGACAACGAGTTTTGACCAAGGAATCAAACAAGGAAAATAACCACCTTGAATTGCTTAATGTTAGCAAACATAAACACCAAATCTTTTTAGTTAAACAGAGCAGCATCAAGTAATTAACATCATCAAAGAAAATCAATATTATAAAATAGATATGTTCATATGAACAACAAAATAATAGTTTCTGAAAGGAATTTAACATATTTTGCTTAAAGCTAAAAGCATGAGTCTTTCGTAAAACTAAAAAGTATATATATATATTGATAAAAGGAAAGGATACGTGATTTGCGAAGAAACTGGCCGAGGATTTGCTTTGTATTGGCTAATACTGCTTCAACTTCTTCTGCCTGGATATTTAAAATAGAAAGAAAACTTAGTTTCTGTTTCAGTTATTTTGATTGTGATTTATTCAATTAATAAACAAAACTTTCATGTGATCCCACATGGAGTGGGTGGACGTAAGGGGGAATTTCATCTAACATTAGGAACTCAAGTTCCAATCCTGCTCACCATCCTCAAAGTTGAGGTAGAACCCATAGGTTGCTGAAACAACAACAATCAACAGGCACCACAGAAAAGGTTTTCTATTCCATAATTCAATCTACAATGATTCCTACACATGATTGTACTCAGTAAATTTATAGTTCATTATGAGAATATTTATTTGGCACGTGACAATGTTTGATATGTATGTTAAGTTAAAACATAAACAAGCATTATTGAAAAACTATATGAATATTAACTAATAGCACAGATTAGTCACTAACAACACATAATAAGGAACTAGAATCTTTTGTATATTCTCTAATTGAAACAAAGCACATTCTATTTATCCCCGTCTTAGTCTTTGCTAGGTCAGTACTAGCATAACTCAACAGAAGAAATATTGGCTGCCACTTCTTATAGCTATACTAAAGATGTTTACTGAACTAACCTCAACCATATCAACATATTCAAGAGGTAAATTTCCAACTGAGTTAACTGGACATGGTGCACCAAGAAGTGTTGACTGTCAGACATGGGAGATAAAAAAAAAAAAAAAGAAAAAAAAATTAGATATAAAAGAAAAAAAAAATCAGATATAAAAAAAAAAGCTAAGAACACCTCAAAGCAATATATCAGGCCCAAAACATATAATTTCTAAGGATGAAATGTACAACCATGAGTGGTGCAATATCAGCTTGATTCACATCCACCCTTTCAATGCCATGAAGTCCCCAGTCTACAGGTGTTGGCATGTCATGGGCATGCTCATCAACAAAATGAACTTCATGATCAGAACGACCAGTACTAGAGATTGGCTTGGGATATTTGACGCCTGCCCCCCAAACAACTAGGGGAGTGTCAGTGTTTGAAGGATGCCCATCCCCATGACTACCTACCATTAGAAACATAAATGTCACCAATTGCAAATTGAAAGAAATAAAAGAACAACATTGTTATAGATGATATGAGGATTCAAAAGAAGCATGTAAATTAATCTTCTCTAAGTAATCCAAAGCCCAATCTTAATCATGCTGAAGAATATCGGAACCAATATTTTTAAGCTCTGGTTTGCCAGTCAATTTGTTGAGGCATTAAACTTAGGCCAACCAGCTCCATTACTTCTCAAATTAGAAATAATTCTCATAATACCATGCAACTACAAAAAAGAGAAATTGATGAAAGCAGCATGGAATAATAAAGTAAAAATAACTAATTGCTTTCTGCCAAACCTTTATCACTCATTCCATGATCAGCTGTAAATACATATGCTGTACCATTGTCCTTATAATAATCTTCAAGAAGAGCATAAACACGTTCCGCTACATGATCCACAACCTTGACATTATTGAGATAGATTGATGAGAAAGGCCGATGAGCATGTCCATTAGAATCACAGCCAAGTAGATGCAAAAAGAAAACAAGGTTATCCTGTAGAAGTAATTCCTTCAACTTTGAGTCTTCATTGGACCTATTCAGAAGGCCCTGAAATTGATCAAAGGACCACTCATCCAAAAAGGAAGCATCTGCATAAAAACTATTGGATTGATCAATGTATACAAATGAAAGAAACACAGAACATGAGGCAGCATAACATAAAAATTTTTGCTCCTACAGTATTATCAAACCAATGGAGATAGTCATAATAAAACCTTTGAATTCCTTTTCTAGATTTGAAATTTGATCAGTAGATCAATATTCTGGTAAACAATAGCAAGATAAAATTCCTACAGAAAAGAATTCATGTTTAAAACAAACCAGTTGCAAAGTCTTCAAACTCATGAGGGTAGCTCTTCCATGTACTGTGTGGCAAGGCACTACAGAATATTGGGACAATATCTGGGCTACCATAGGCAAATGTATGTCTGCTTCGGTTAAAAACCGAATCAAATTCAACTGGATTAGCTTTCCAACCTGTAAACACAATCGAATATCTATTATATGAATGTGACACTAGCAATGGTGCACCATGCCGCGGAGAATGACTCATTGATTAATATGGTACCTTTTGTGACTGCACTAGGATCTTCATAGAAACCAGCAATTATAGACACATGACCCGGCCTTGATTCTGTAGGTGGGCGAGCATGAGACACTCCCCATCTACCTTGGTTTTTAATTATACTCCTTAAAAATGGAGCTCTGTAATTTCCCTTGGAATCCGGCTCAAAAAACTTATCAGCACGTAAACCATCCGCTGTATTTAGAGATTGAAGAAATTATATGTAACTAAAAACCTTTTGAAGATATAAGTGAAAATAACTTCAATAATAGTTTAGTGAATTTAGCTCAAATCCACTCAGCTAAAGGAATTAGTACCAAAAGTGACCATTTTTTTAAACCTTCCTAACTCTTTATAAAGCTTCATAAGATTTATAACTTTTCTACAATGAAAAAAAAAAATTCCATCTGGGTTCAAATGGGTAAGTCTCATTTCACTTGAAGAACCAAATAGGCAAGAAAAAAAAAAGATACAAGTTATTGTATCATTGAGACATAAAAGCAAACAGATAGTGAGCGACAATACCAATAAGGAGAACAAGTCGTTTAGCAGGGGCATTGAAGCGAGGTTGAACGGGATCCATGCCATGAACAATTGGAGTCTTGAAGTAGATATCAAAAATACTAAGCATATAAACAGCATGAAGAATCACACCCACCACTACTATCCATCTTTCTCTTCTCTTAATCCATTTCTTTCGTTCCCTTTCATTTGTTCCCATTAATGTCCCATCGCTGCTTCTCATTTTTTTTCTTCTTCTTCTGTGTTTTCTTGTTGCAGCTGCAGCAATGGTGCTTTTGTTCGTTGAATATGAGAAGAACAAATCAAACTAAACTTAGATCTCAGGTTAATACTTTTTGGGCTTAGTGGGTCCAATGTTAGGTTCTATTATCATTTATAATAGGACTTTTATTTCAATTGTTATACTATGGACGTTTGTCCATATTGTAATATGAATCATGAATCCATCACACGTGATACATAATAAAAGCGCGCTTAATTTTTTTAAACAGTACTTTAATGGCAGTTAACAAGCGAGACACACGATTCTCTGTATCCATAACGCACGACTTTCACTCTCTTCATAACCAAATATTCACTCTCTCTCTATCTCTCACTCTCTAAATGTCTCACTCTCTCAATCTCTTTGTCCTTCATTTGTTCAGTGACTTGTAGGTGAAAGAAAAACTCTCGGTCAGTTCAGTGATTTTATCTCTCAGATTTCCTACTGTAAGCGAACAAAAACCTATTTTCTTTTAGTAATGTTTTGATTCATTAAATAAAAACTTTAGCATCATTAAAATATAATGACAATCTCTATAACGTTGATGTTTCTATGATTATGAGTTGAACATTTTTTTGTTATTCATCTATGATTCTACTTTCATTAGGTTTAAATCCAAAAATTAAAAATACACATGTTCATTATCTTCTGCATAAAGGTTCATTACTCAGTTCACATTTATTAGTTATTATCCATAAACTAATAAAACATGTAGGTTCATTACTCAGTTCACATTTATTAGTTATTATCTATAAACTACTAAAATGTGTAGGTTCATCACTTAAATCCTAAAAGGTTCATAGACCTTTACTTGCATGTTCATTGACATTCATTTGCAGCTTCATTAACCTTTTAACCTGCAGGTTTATAGACCTTTAATCTGCAGGTTCATTATTTTTCACCTAAAGGTTCATTGAACTTTACATGCATATTCATTGACATTCACATTTAGATTCAATAATAAAATCACAAAAGTTCATTAGTTTATCCTCGAAGATTCATTACTTATCACTTATAGGTTCACTTACATCAAGATGAAGAGAACAATGAAATAAGGAACCTCTGAGCCCAAGGGAAAGGAGATTTCAAGAACAAGGAACATGCTGATTAGGAAAATATTCATTGAAAGAATCTACACTGCTGCCACCCTATTGACTATGCTAATTGAGGTATGGTTTTCTGCTAGCCCTATAACAGTGAAAGAAACTCAAATTTAAAATATATTTGAGATAGAATTTTCTTCAGAAGCTTATATGATTAATACAATTAATAGGTTTTCTTGGTCTATCTTTAGATCCTTATTGGTATTGCGAAGTAGGGAAATCATTCGAGGAAATAGATTTTAACTATGAGAATTTCAGGATGCAAGTTAGGGGCCTACCCACTCCTTTAGTAAATAGTGAAAATGCTGTGAATATTGTAAACAATTTATGTGCAGGAATTGTTTCAAATGAAAATTTTATGTTTAGGGATAAGATAGGATTACCTATTTTGAGGATGAAAGTGATAATTGATTTGTCTAAACCTTTACCAATTGGCTTCATTCTTAAAGGACAGGGGAATTAAGTATCTTTTCAATATGAAAGATTACCTTCCATATGTTGGTTTTGTGGTAAGTTTGATCACATAACAGGTAAATGCAAAGATTTCATAAGAGCAGAAAATAAAAAACTAGAATATGGTCCTTTAATAAAAGCTTTCCCAACTTAGATAGCAGACACTAAAAGACCAACTACAAAAGATAGCCCAGTCGATTACCTGTTAACTCCAATGATCAAATGGAGCTCAAATACTCAAAACTGGAACTTTGAAGAGAGAGCCAAATAGATGGAAGAAAAACTGAATGACTTAGAAATGATAATGCAGGAAACAAAGCAAGTTGTTATGAACAGAAGAAAACCAAGATCTAGAAGCCATAGCGACTATGTGTCCTCTAATAGCGACTAAGGCTTTTGCTATCTTTGTTATCTTTCATTTATACTATGTTTAATGAACCTCTAGTATGTTATCAATTAGTTTCTCATATGTTTTAATGAACCTTTCTGTTTATCAAATTTACACTTTTATAATAGTTGATATTTTCTTTTCATTAATGCAAAGTTCATTTAATTGTTATTGATGTTCTGGTATACGACTTCATTATATAGCTTCATTGTTAATGAAAGTTAATTGGAAAAAACATGTAGGTTAAGTTTATTGACCTTTACCAGCATGTTCATTAACCTTCGCCTATAGCTTCATTTAACTTCTCTAACAAGTTAATTCACCTTTGAGCCTAAGAAGTTCATTGGTTTAAGCCTGCAGATTCATTGATCATCACCTACAAGTTCATTCTTAGTGAACTTAACGTTTATTAAGAATTGAAAATGAACATGTAATATTTCATTAACCTTTATGTTTATTATATTTACAGTTTTATAATAGTTTATATTTTCTTTTAATCAATGCAAAGTTCATTCAATTGTTATTGACAAGTTCATTGTATAGATTTATTTTTAACGTAGATAAAAATATGTATGTTCATTGACCTTCACCTGCAGCTTCATTAAACTTCGCCTGTAGGTTCATTCACCTTCTCGAGTAGGTTGTTTGACCTTTGAACCTAAAATTTCATTGGTTTAAGCCTGCAAATTCATTCATCATTACCTACAACTTCATTCTTAGTGTAAAATTGAAAATGAACACTTCATTCTTAGTGAACAATTGAAAATGAACATGTAATATTTCGTTAATATCTACATTGTATTTCTACAATTGGAGATTAAAAATATTATATCTGAATTGTATCTTTACAACTGAAAAACATAAAAAAAATTGTTATCCCTACATTTTTTACTTAGCAAATTTCATTCTTGCTTGCTTCAGCATACCATCGCTATAAATGTTTTCTTTCGTCATCAGGATATATGCACAGTATTTTGCCCTTAGGGACTTCAAGAAATTTTTCTATAAATAATAAAATTAAAAACATTAAAAAACACGCACACAGAGTAATACTATTTTTAGAGAATAACTTAAAAACAATAATAATAACAACTTATATCATCTTTGTTGATACCACTGTCCCAAATATCCCCTTGTCCTTTATATGTTTCTATATGTCTCATGTAGTAGACATCACAATCCAAATTTGGTTTGCTTGATCTCCACGACATTTTAAACAACACTTCACCTTATTTTGACAAACTTTTTCCTTTTTGAATATCATTTTTTACCAAATAATTCTTGAATGCTTCAGCCTGTAACATAAACAAATAGATAATGAACTTGAAGCATTAAAATCATGAATCTACAGTTGATAACCAATGAATCTCTAAGTAATAAAACTCTGATTTTACTAATGAACCTCACATAAACAAACAAATATTGAAATAAACTTACTAGCATTTTTTAGCAGTCTTGATATTTATTCGTAATAGAAACTCATTTTCTCAGTGGTAAGTTGTCTATTATTTTAATTTTCTGGCTCTTGAAATTGATGCAAACAAGAAAATAATGGTTGTGTATATGAATATTAAAGAACACCTAAAAAATTAAAAGTAAGAAGGTTCATTAGTTTTGTATAGCATATACCTACAAACATGTATTGAGAAGGAATTTTTCATACTTTGTATTTACCAAATCAGCATGCTAACATCAAGTTTCAGATAATTCAATTCCTTATCTATAAGTTGATTAAAATTTTCTTGACACTGTTCTAGTGTTTGAATTTCAATAAAAGCTTTAGATGTATCTAATTGAAGCTGAAAAGAAAAAGTAATAAATCAGATATAGAAAAAATATATAAATTAATGAACATTAAACCTATAGAATTCAAAAGATAAAATAACCATTTACTTACAAATGCATTAGTAGAGAAAAACATTCTTTTTGTTTGCCCAATTGATCTTTTCAGATCAATAGTGTTCATCCTCAAAGCCCAAATGTCCAATATGACATTATATATTTCTCCTTCAGATACACTTTGAAGGCTTTCTCTATTGAAAAAGTAGCTTTTAAATGAAAAAAAATAATTCTCTGCAAAAAAAATAAAAAAATAAACATTATTAGTACAAGTTAAATAGATGTATCCACTAATGAACTTATAGTAATAAATGGAAAATAAAAAGCTTACTCTTTTTTGGCTTGGTTAGCTTCAGTTGTGAAATCAAACTATGAGATTATCTTTTCTTTTGCAGATACATTTTTTATTTGTCCATCATTTTTTGTCCAAAAAGAGATCTTAAAGCTACATGAAGCTTTTTGTATTTCCTTGTTGACCTTATTCTCTTTTCCACATGTTCAACCTCTAATTCTAATTCATTAATCAATCTATAATAAAATGTAAAAGGTATAAGATTAAAATTATATATCATTGTTCTAATAAACAAACAGCATAAAGAGTACATACTCATAAAAAACTTCTTCTAGAGTTAGAGGTTGATTTTCAGCTTGTTTTACATTAAGTACAGTTTCCTCAGCAGTTTTCATAATATTTTTAAATTTGTCGAAAAGCAGGGAAAAAAGTAACGAACCTTTAAATTTTAAGTAATGAACATGTGACTTTCAACTAATGAAACTATGCTTTCAAACAAATAATTAATCAGTAGCATTTCAATTGACGAACATATGTTTGATAAGTAATGAACCAAGTGCTTGTAATTAATGAACCTATGAGTATTAAACTAAGGAATGAGTAATCAAACAAACAAACAAACAAAACTCATCAATAAAAAAAATGAATAATGATAATGAATATACTCATCCAAATTTTTTTATGGACTTTGATGTCCACCTTTAACTGGTGTAGGAGTCAGTCTCAAAGAGAAGGAAGGAGAAGAATGCTCTGCGGATTTTGTAAGAGTTTTTATTTTTGTTTTTTCAAGTTCTGCAACTGTTGCAAAGAAGGCTTCATTATTGAAGAAATCATCATCATCATCTTCTTTAACTCTTTCATCTCCCATATCAGTTTCTTCTTGTCCTTAGGAGTTTGAAATGTTGTTGAAGATTTCATTAATTGATTCAGAAGTCTTTTTTATAAGCTGATTTCTTAACTGTATCCTTCCGACCTCGTCATCACTTCTCCAAACTCTATCATATTAGCAGCAATTTTTTTGATGACAGAGGATATTCTTTCCACAGGTTCCTGTAATGAACATAATATTGTATAAGCTATACATTCTTGAAAATAATGTTTATTAACATTAAATATTTTGTTTCAGGTTCTTCATGTATCTCATTATGTTCTTGTGAGTATGTAAGATGATGAATTATAGGATCAAAGACTCTTTATCCTTCTTCTTGGTGATGTTCCTCTGGTGCTTCTTGTTGTAGATCATAAACTAGAACCACAAATAATCTCTCTAAAATTTTTCCTTTTCCAAAACTTTCTTCTTTCAATTCTTCTTTATCTTTTTTTTAACATTTTCTACAGTCCAGTTACAGATGGTTGGAAAATTTCTACTAATCTCTCTTACTTTGAACTCTACTCTGTCCAAGTAAGTTAGTTGTTCATTCGAAAAAAATTAAAAAGATTAAAAGTGATGAAACTATATTTGATAACTAATGAAACTCGATCTACTACTACTAACAGAACGAACTTAAATATTTTAACTACTGAACCTACAGTAGCAAAATAATGAATCTTTATCATTTAAGTAATGAACCTGGATGATTTAATTTATAAAACTACAGTGGAAAAGCAATGAACCTGAATTATTTAAGTAATGAATATATATTTTTAACCTAATGAATTTAACTATTGAATTTAGAAAAATAAGTATAGATTACTCAATAGAAGAAAAGTTAATAGACCAGTGAAAAAACCAGTTGGTTTTTTTTTCCATTCTTTAACTGATTTTCCCAGTATAGTGACATTTTTCTTCCATTCTTTAACTGATTTTCATAGTATAGTGATACCAGTTGAGATTCCTTATTTCTTTCACATTGGTTAGAGAGAATAGTATTTTGTAGTTTGACTTTCTGCTATGATGCCCTTTCAATATTGAAGAAACAATAAATACCATAAAATCTCTTTTAAACTCATCTCTATAGTCTCCTCTTGCTATAATTTCTTCACCCATTTTCTGTGTAATTGGGCTTCCAACAGCTATATTTAATCTCTGTCTCTAAGACCTGAGTAATTATGCATACTCAGGTGAGTCATTGTCACCTTTCAACTCAAGAACAGGCATATTTCCTCGCGGAATATTGAATGTGATGAAAACATCGTCTTCAGTCAGAACAAGCTTCTGTTTGTCTTGTAAGACTATTGTAGTGCTACAATAGTCATAATTCTCCACGAAGTACCTATTTAACTGTCTATGACATTTGGACAAGGAGAGTTCTAATAGGCTTCCAAATCCTATTTTAATCACTGCACTTCTTTGTTGTTCTGACAATTTAGGTATAATTGAGTACAGTGACTTCGGTGACATCCTTGTTGGTAAGGATTTACGGTATGTGATGGTGGTGTTTTCACCTTTTTGCTTTTCTTTTCTCCTCTGTCACCTTTGTCCTGTTTCTTGATTTCTCTTTTAAATAGATTACCAATTTTTCTAAGTCCTTCACTTTTCTCTTATAGCTTTTTCTTATATCCTCCATTATTTTTTGTTCTTGGTTCATCTCCATCAGAATTCAACAAACCTGAGTAACAAATGAGAATTAATTAACTAATGAATATGTGATCAAACAGTCAAATAATGAAGCTGTACTAATGAACATATACTTGAACATAAATGAATTTCTGAGTTTCAACTAATGAACCTATGATTGAAGCAATGAATCTGAATAAAAATAAGCCAAATTACTTGATTTATTAAAAATAACCAAAATGTATATAAAAAATAAACTCAAAAAAAAAAATAGTTACATTGAACAAGATCTAGATGTTAAGATATAGTTTCATCAAAATAGCTTATTAAAAAAATGCATGTTCATCAGAAGATCACGGACAATAATGCATGTTAATCAAAATATGTTTACTTAGATTTGAAGCTTCAAGCATAAATTTACAGTAAGCAACTTAATATCGAGTGTGAAAGCAACTTATGAAATAAGTTTTTAAAGACGAAAATGAAGATGAATAGTTTTTAAGATTTAGGGTTTCGAAAAAGGAAATGAAGATCGTGTGAGAGAGAAATTTTCTGCTTTATAAGGAATTACGAGTTAACTGCTGGTTAGTTTGTTAAATTATTAATTGAAATTAGAAAAAATAGGCACGATTTCTATTTGTAACACGTGTTAAATTATGAAAAATGTATATTTATAAGTATTTGAATACAGATTCATTCAAAATGATATGTAGGTTCATTAACAATGACCTGTAGATTCATAACTATTTACCTACAAGTTCATTAATAAGTTCATTACAACTTACAGGTTAACATGTGTAAGTTAACAATACAATTACACGTAATAAGTTACATTCTTAAGTTAACAATATTATTACATGTAAGGATCATTACTTAATTTAATAAATTAACATGAAATAAAAATTAATAATAATTATCAGTTTCATTAACCTTCGTCCTGCATATTCATTGATCATCAGCTACAAGTTCATTGATTTAAGCTTGCAGATTCATTTATCTCTTTGAGTAGGTCGATTGACCTTTGACTTTACAGGTTAACACGTGTAAGTTAACAATACTATTACATGTAATAAGTTACGTTGTTAAGTTAATAATATTATTACACGTAAGGATCATTATTTAATTTAATAAATTAACATGAAATAAAAAATTAATAATAATTTTGTTACAAATATTAGTTTCATTAACCTTCGCTTGTAGATTCATTGATCATCATATACAAGTTCATTAATTTAAGCCTGCAGATTCATTTATCTCTTCGAGTAGGTTGATTGACCTTTGAACCTTAAAGTTCATTGATTTAAGCCTGCAGATTCATTGATCATCATTCTTAGTGAACTTAAAGTTCAATAAAAATTTAACTTCAAGGTTCTTTAAATTTAATTATTTATTAAAGAAAAAAATGTAATTACAAATGCAACATGACTAAAAATTCCAAAAAATATACTACAATTCAAAAAAAAAAAAGCTACAAACTAATTGAATTTACAATTTCAGAATGATTTGAACTTGAATCTCTAGTTACAGTTATCAATTTTGAACTGCTAGAGCTTGGATGAGCAAGGTATCCAATTGAAACAACTTATGAAAGACTTTCTTGCAAACAAAATAGAGGCTCATTAAATAACACGCAAAGGTTCATTTAAAATGATATACAGATTTATTAACTGAACAAAAGCTTGTACAATAATTTTTGTTTGTAATGCAGCCATTTGAGCAATTTTCCTTCGACGTTTAGCTTAATTAAACTTCTTTTCTATTACACTATTCATTCTTTGGTTGCAATCACCTTTTGATCTATTATGAGGTGGATTTTGTATTTTTTAGTTGAGCAAAATATTGAATCAGATTTTCTTCAAAATAAATTGCACCAGCCTCATCTATAACTCTCATTTTTACACTTTCAAAAGCTTTCTCGTAGTGTTGTCGAGCCTTTATATTGTCTTCACTAGCTGAAATTAACTTGTGGAAATTTCTAACCATCTGTATCCTCTAAAGAGAACCAGCTAAACCAAATTCATCACATGAAGATACTAATGGAATATCAACATTTTCTCTCTCAATCACTCCTTTAGTCCATCTTTTGATGATATATTTCTTTGAAATTTTTTTGACACAATGGATATTTAAAATACCCAAACAGTGACAGCATAGAATCTCTACCTAGAAAAACATACCAGATTGATTATTAAATACAACATACAGGCTCATTAGGTTCACTACCATTTGCCTAAAGGTTCATTAAATATAATATACATTTTCATTAAGTTTAAATTACAGGTTCATGAAATAAAAAAAAAAACATAAAATTCATAGATTTTCACATACCTCATAAAACATTTTGCAAGTGCAAAATATGCAAATATCTGAAACTTTAAAAACAACCTCATGATGTATGATGTCCAAATCTTCCCGCCACACATGATACTTAAGACTATTACCATCATAACCCAAACAAATTTGATGACAAGAACAACTCTTCATATATTGCTCCTCAAATAGAAAATATATCTCCAATGTATATATTTCCCTAGCATGTGAAAAGAAGCTTCACATCATTCACAGCCATTCAAGGTTCACCTTGCATACAATGTAGATCTTCTCCATTTTCTTTACTCCTCCATTTTGAAACCACATCAACAAAAGAGTTATAAAAGTCACAAAATCAAGCAGTCTTGAAAAGCCTCCTAGACATAGAACAATTTGTAGTCTCACTCATTTGTGATGATAAAATTCCAGTAGAAAAAAATCTTTATTAAGTACAAGAAACCATTATTCTTTAATATCAAAAAACTTTTGCATCCAAAAATTCTTATGACACTCATATTCTCTTTCCAACCTGAAAAAAAGGATAAAATAAATATAAAATTCATCAAACAGATCACACAAGTTCACAGAATAAAATAGCCAGATTCATTAAACATTACATAAAGGTTCATTTTCAAATACCTGCTCTAATAAAACTGAAACTTAGCCTCTGTATCACTGTATTTAAGCATATAGTTAAATAAATCAATAAATCAATAAGTCCTTTTTAACTTCTTAAAGACTTGATATTCTTCTTTGAATTCTCCTTTATATGCCATATACAAAGCCTATGCCGTGATTTTGGAAAGACTTGAGCAATAGCAGTAGCCATAATAGCATATTGATTTGTCATTATAGTCTGTGGATATCTACCTTCCATAGATCTAAAAAATGTCTAAACAACCAAACAAAAAGACTCTATTATCTCATTTAACAAAAAGCCACATCTAAACATCACATTCATACAATGATGATTTATACCTACAAAACAAAAATAATATACATTTCATTAAATTCACAATGAAACTACACACTTTATCAAATGAACCTAAAAATTAATAATATATAATAAAAATATAATCATATCATATATATTAGTGCGATATGTTGTGTCATGCACTATTAGATCTGCAAAAAACTCATAATCTCATTTCATACGTGAATCTCTCCAAAAGAAGCCACACAATCTGTATCACTATTAATCTCAAAATCAAAAAAGAAATCTTTTTCATTTGATTGCCTTCGTTTAAAAATTTCAATTCATGAATTAGAATCGCTGCCATCCAATTTCTTCAAATTTTCCAAAGCTAAATGATTATAAGCATCCATAGCAATAAAACCAATAAATGGAGAACCACATGATTGCTTTTTAAGTAATCTAATGCCATCAGACATAGGAATTCCACTTTCTTTTAAATGCTCGAGATAAATCAGCTGGTTTTTTTTATCACTCTTCTATATAAACAAAAAAGATGAGTTTTACTAGAACCACATAACTCATGATTGTGCTCTTTTTCATATCTTGTCACAGTCCAAACTCCATTTTCATCAACATCAAACCGTATAAAAGCTTTACAACTAGATTGAACATCAAGTTTCGAATAACACTTATTTTCTTTTGTAACCTTTTCTTTTTGTCCAGCTTTTGAGCAACAAAATCTTTTTTATTATCAATGTTTTGGTCCCAACTCTATATCTTTGCTTACTCTTTTTAACACTAAAACTCATTTTAAAGCATATTCATTATATAAAACGTAAGCCTCTTCACAAGAATTCATAGACAGTCCCAACAAATCATCAGCACAAGCATTACCTACAAAAAAATATAACTAAAACATTACGTACAGAAGCAGGTTCATTATCACTTATGGACGTGTTCATTAATAGTGAACTACAGATTCATTACAAAATGTACATAATAATTACTTTTCTGAAAATTATATTAACCTGCAATTTCTAACAATTGTACCTTTACATTAAAACTAATGAACCTACATGCAAAAACTAATAAAACTCTACTTCTAACTAAGAAAACAAACAAATAGACACAAAAACTAAAATCTAATCAATCAAAAAATAAAAACAACAGATTCTACAAGAAATTTAAGCAACAGGATCATTATTTTGCTTAAAATCATTATAAATAAAAAAAACAGAATTTACCTATATATATATATATATATATATATATATATATA
>CATIWK010391903.1:0-20820 GCA_949634005.1 Mallotus japonicus
AAGATCTGAGATTGAGGAAACTTGAAAATTCCTTCCTGCTGGGTCCACTTCTTGTCCATACAAGGTTCTCCTCTTTGATTTTAGATAATTCCTAGGCTTTGTTACAAACTAATGCATTGATGACTTGATATATATGTCTACTATGTAAATTAGTTTCTCAAGTTTTTGTTTATGCTGTTGCTTATATCTATGTTACGTAGTCCATTGTCTAGTGCAGTGGTTAGAGTTTACGTTTGCTGTTAAGGGACGCAGGCCTAAGGACTACGAGTATCCGTGTCATTTGAAATGGAGTGTGCTTTCTTCAAAAGTGCATTCTGGGGACCTAGTTTGTTACCTCCTTAAAGCAACCTATTACCTCCAATCTACCTGCCATTTTTTATCAAGCAAATTTGGTTGTTTCTGATAAATTTCCTGCAAGTCATGGCTATTCATGGCGCTACTAGACTTTTTCATTCCAAGACAACGAAAATGCTTTTAGTGCACTAGCAGCATCTACAATGTGTAGCTGTTAGATATCATGCTTGCTTGAGTTCTTAGAGTAACTAATTTGTCACATCCAATTGGATTTAATATGTAAGGAAAGATAACACACAAACTAGAATCTTGTTGGGCGTGTAAATAGATAGCTATGAGCATAGTGTCTGGACTTCTACTAGACACTAGGAGTCTTGAAGCCTTTTTTGTGGACCTCACGTATAGCAGACAGATATTAAATGTACTGTAGTAGCACATAAGATTTAAAATTCGGTTTTTGGACTCTTTCAGTGTCCAAATAAATGTGAAAAGCAGATCCTTGCTGTGCTTGGAGGCTGCTCTCTTTCCAGTAACTGCACATGCATCTATGCTTCATCTCATGTAGCATGATGCCGAGATCACAATCTCAATAGTCTCTTCCTCTTGTAGATAATTGGTTTATAGGCTTCTAACTCAAGATTTTTATCTGTTGATAAAATAGAACACTCCCTATTTATATCAACTATTGCACTAGAATCTTATTAGTCACTTTCGGCCTTGTTATCATCAATCTGATTTAATTTTCATGGTCTAATTTCTTAGATAAGTTTATTTAACAGTCAAAAAAAAAATGTATGATCTTTTTCAAGTACTCTTATGGGTAGTTAAGTCTACTGTTTGTTTGGGGAGCTCCATCTTATGATGTCTCCAACAAATTGTACTGACATTCTTTTCATCTTGTATAGTACAATTCCAGATCAGGGAACAGAAAAATTGCAGCATGCCCTGCCCAAAGGAATTTGGTTAAGATTCGATTTTGATGACTCACATCCAGTATGTACAGCACATTTTATTTTGCATCTCTTGTAAAGATATATTTTCCTTTTTCCTAACTGTTTTCTGTGTATAACAGGATTTACCAACTTTATATTTGCAAGGAGGATCAATAATTCCTCTGGGCCCTACCCATCAGCACGTTGGTGAAGCTAGTTTGTCAGATGACTTAACACTTCTTGTAGCTTTAGATGAAAATGGTAATTTGATCCATATTTATTATCACAAGAAAAAGCCCACAAAATTTTCATTTCATGATCTAATTTGAATTTCAGTCGATAGTATTAGCACCATAGGCTGTGCTATGAAGCTCGATTTTTGCCAGCATCAATTGGATTTTTATGCATGAATATGTCTGAAGATGCATGCTTGGTTTAAGGTACTGATAACACGATGAACAATTAACAGGCATAAGGGATTGATAAAGAAACACATAAGTAATATGCATAAAACTAAAAGCAATACATAAAACTATGTGCTAAAATTTCATTTGAATTTAAAAATATATATATATATCATTGCGAATAATGACCAATCATAGTAAATGGCAAATAAATGGTATAGTTTTCATTCAGATTCATGAGGCTGCAAAATCAGGGCTTGAAAATTAAAGATTCATCCTGAAGTATTTCAGATATGTGCATAACTTCTGTGATACGGAGTTGCAAATATCAAATTTGATGGTTAGTGAATAAAGTTTGGATTTATCGTGGTGTTGCTCAGTTCTCAGTTTCTGGATATTACATTTTAACTCAGCCCTAGAAAAGCAAATTGTTTCATCTAATGTGCCAAAGTACACAAATTAGCTGAATGAAATAATAAAAACTTAAGGGGTCATTGTTCTGTGGCAAGAGAAATACAATAGGAAAATGGTTGAAATTTGGATTCTAGTTTGTTGATATGTTTGGTGTTACCTAGGTGACTTGTATGATGATGATGAACTTCATTTAAGTTTAAAATCTTGGGAAAATGCAAATCTTTATTGATTTGTAATCATCTGGTGCTATTCTTATTATATATACGATTGCATTATACACATTGAGAAACTATATCATGGAATAAAATAATGTTAACTGGAATTTTTATCTCCATCACTTAACATCACATAATAAACCAAATTGTCATTGTTTCACCAAAATCATAGTTTAATGCTAGTTTTTTTCTTTTTCTTTTTTTGTTTTGTAAGTAGCAGATTGATTTATGCACAAGATTGGCATGTATATACTCCATAGTCAAATCTTCCATACATGAATTCGTAGAGGCACACATTAGAAACAAAAATCATGCTAGATTGAACCTAATATGTACTTATCACATATAATTCTGAAAATGACTAAAAAGTATGTAAAAAAAATATTATAAAATTAACCATATAATGCATAATAATTGTAGGTTCTTCAGAGATGGAGCTTAAACTCAATTGCTCTAAAGAAAGACCTAACTGATGCTTAATGTTTAGTAAATGCCCCATAAATCTTCAGTCTGGTGTTGTGCACTTGTTTTTAGCTTTGTGACACGCTAAATCAAGTTGACTCTGCAGATATGCTGCAAATTTAGATTTCTTGAGAATGCTAATGGAGGGTGGTAATAATGTAGCAAAAGTTGTGAAATAAATATCAAAAAAGACGCTGAACTTTTCTGTGAAGCCCATGAAACTGTTAAATGTAAAATAAATTGTTTATGTGACTTTGTCAGTATTGTTGGTCAAGTGACAAAGGGCTGTGTGAATGAGTTCTTCTCATCTGCAGGGCAAGCTAAAGGTGTACTATTTGAAGATGATGGTGATGGATATGAATTCACCAAAGGCGGATATCTGTTGACACACTACATTGCTGAACTTCATTCATCCGTTGTTACTGTTAGAGTATCTGAAACAGAAGGATCTTGGAAGAGGCCCAAGAGACGTCTGCATGTGCAACTATTGCTTGGTGGAGGTGCAATGGTAAACCATTTTACTTAAAGGGACAATGGCTTAGAATTGGCTTTATCTACCATCTATCGTTGGAAATATTTGTTTTTAGAAAATTTTTTTATCTGCTCTTAAGCAGGTTGATTCATGGGGCATGGATGGAGATGATGTGAAGATTATGATGCCTGCAGAAAATGTTGTTTATGAGTTGATATCCATAAGTGAGAAAAAATATAGGAGTCGTCTAGGTAAATTTTATTTCTTTAAGACTGTTTGCTTGCTCATCTTCTCATGAAAAATGTGGTGGGAACTCTTAATTCTTTTTGTTGTGCACTTTTTTTTTTTTTTTAGTTGCCTTTGTTTCATTATTTGCCAATTATAATATTTTATGAGGAGCAGAATTGGCAGGGTTGGAAACAGAATTAGTTGTTTTTGGGTTGGGGAGTGTGTGCTGAAGTAAACAATAGTTTGTTTTGTTTAGGTGGGTGGTGGGAGGGCTGATTCTTATTATTTTTTTTTTTCATAAAATTTATAGGTCTTTCAAAAACATCCATGACTCCCCTCACCCATAAAGCTAGTTCGGCCGTTGAGAATTGGTCTGATCCTAGTGTCGAAAAATGTGGTGGGAACTCTTAATTCTTTTTGTTGTGCACTTTTTTTTTCTTTTTTTAGTTGCCTTTATTTCATTATTTGCCAATTATAATATCTTACGCGGACCAGAATTGGCAGGGTTGGAAACAGAATTAGTTGTTTTTGGGTTGGGGGGTGTGTGCTGAAGTGAACAATAGTTTGTTTTGTTTAGGTGGGTGGAGGGGGGCTTAATTCTTTTTTTTTTTTTCATAAAATTTATAGGTCTTTCAAAAACATCCATGGCTCCCCTCACCCATAAAGCTAGTTTGGCCCTTGAGAATTGGTCTGATCCTAGTGTTGAACTTCTTTCCCTTCCATTAGTTTTTTCTTTAAATTTTCTCTCCTCTTGCGGAGGTTTTCTTTTAGCAATAATATTTAATTTTTGTTATGGTTATATGCTATATTCCTGGCTTTGGCTTGACATGAAATCGATTATGGGTTTTGAGAGGTGCCTATCCTAGATTCTCATGAATTGCAAATTGCTTTTGAATTTTCAAGGACTCCATTGAAAGTACAAAAAGAAATTAATTGGGTCTAATTCCTTGAAAGTTCTTAGAGGCTAAACCAGATAACTATGAAAGTTTAGGAACTAAAGTTAATATCTTGCCTATTTCAATGCTTTCATAAGTAAAATCTATTTTTCTGATAATTGAAACACAAGTTCATATTTTATTTGTTTCCCTTATTTAAATGAGGTGGGAAGTATAAAATTCAATTCAGAATTGATTTAATATAATTTGATATACAAATCCATTTCTATCATCTTGAGAATTTACTGATGAATCCTAAACATGACTACTGCATATTATATGTGAACTTTTATAGGTAACATTGTGGTGTTTATTCATTGCTAAATTTTTTTCATGCAGAAAGTTGTAAGAAAATTCCTGATGTTGAAGAGGTTTCTGGAACCAAGGGAGCAACATCCATTTAGTAATTAATAATTGGGGATGCTGGATTAGCTCACCACATCTCGTTAATCACAGTCATCTAAACTCAATTCAATTTGATTAAGATGGCTCATGAAACCTAAAAAGGTTCCAGTGTGAAGTATCTAGATACTATGTATAAGCATGGACAGGGATAAAGGTTCGAAAGAACAAAAAAAAATGCTCAGATGTTAACGGATAAAAAGAAAGAAGACCATTATTGTGTCATTTATAGTTGAATATATATAAACATGCTCATCAAGAACCTTTTATAAGAACAATTGAACTTTAAAGGATGGACTATCATGTTCTTTCTTAAGCTTGCGGTACGAGTGATTAGAACCCCTAGAATAACTGAATTAATGATGCCTACTCTATCCAACCATGAAAACATCATTAACTCTTATATCATACAAATGAGACTGTTATGCATGTTAATTATCAATTAATATTTCAAAAAATGAAATGGCCAAGTCTGATATAAGTGCCTAACGTTCAAAAAGTTCATCCAATTCTGGAAAATTTGTGATTTCCACTGGTAAAAATTTCAGTAGAATGGCATATACTGTACCATTAAATCATATTTAGTCATATATGTCAACGTGAGAATTAATTACAGCAAGCAAAACCTGTCATGCAGAAGGTTTATATACTGGTTCTTATAGAAAGGGTTGAGCTTCAAATTACTACAAAATTATTAAAGTTCAGAAGAAAGAAATTTTGTGATACCCTGAAATTCAAAATAATTAATCTTACTATATGCGTGTAACAAGAAAGTAAAATGTATAAAGCTCCTCTATCATTTCAGATGCACTCTGACAATTGCTGTAATGGTAATTTTATTGATCAACAGATGCTGAGAATTTGAAATATGAGCGGTATATTTTCTTGAAAAAGTAAGACCATGAGTAACATGTAAATATTTAGACAATTACGTGTTGGGAATGTGTCTTTGTGATCTTGGCTTTGAACAACCAAAATTCAAGTTTACATGAAGTGTCAATATAAAGAGTTTAGAGCTTGAGCTAATAAGAGTTAGCCTAACCTGGAGATATCTCACTGAAGGAGCTTTCAACATGTATTATGTATAGGTTTCGTCTTTTACCTTTTAGCAGGCTTGCTAGATTCTGCAGAGAGATTGTGGATGCCCTATCTTTGTGGGCATTTTTAAGATATATTTTATTGTATCTTCTTTTAGATACCCCCCAAGTTGGCATTTTTACTCTATTAAAAATAAACCCCGGAGAAAATAAAAAATAAAAAAATCTTCCCTTCATATTCATACTTAATAAATGAAAAGCTAATGGCAGAAATGATTGGCAACTGGAGTTTTTTCATAGATTCAATTTGTGAAATAGAAACTAGGCATAATCTTGAAACTAGAAATGTCATAGCTATTGTGGCTAGACATAGAAAAAGTTCAATGATGATATTTTTCAATTTAATACAAAATAAAGGGATTAAATTTTCTTATGTGGTTCCTATGAAGTGAAGGACAAAACAATGCCCCCATAAGACTATGAAATGCAAATTCAAGAGCTAAACTATTACACATGCATAAACTAGAATTAAGAATAAAATATTCTTACATAGTTGGAGCGCATAATATCCTATCTCAATATAACATAGTGGAATAGTAGTTTGCTTGGCCACAATTTACAAATTTTTTTCTAATATTTCCTGCTAATGTACATAGTTATCTAGAACTAATACAACACTAAATAAGAATAAATTAATTCCATCATAAAGTAACCACTGAAAAAGTACCATCACAAAGTTCATTTATCTATCTCATCATGATTAGGAATCAACTTAATTTTTCTATCCGTTTGATTATCTACGAAATGCACCTTGCAAACTTGAAGGCAATATCAAAGTTTCATTAATAATTAGGTGGAGGCAGTGACGTAGATAAATGCACTGCTGGGCTACATTAATAATAGAAAAAATTTTTAACAAATGAAACTTGCTTACTGTTTAAGTACGAAGTATGTATAAAGATGATAATCTCATTCAGAAAATTGTGCAAGGCGGTGCTTTTTGCATTTTCAATAATCAATTCATGCAGTGAAGGAACGTTATAAATTATCCAATCAAGTACACGGGTGACTATTTTTTGAATTATACATGGGTGATTTCTGACCAGGCAATTAACAAAATAAATCCAGAAATGCATTTCAAAAATTGTCTTGCACGTAAATATTGATGGATAACTTAGTCAAGCATATAGATTCGAGAAGCAATGTCCTGAACTAACCAATCAAATCCCTCAAGCAGCCCCTCCCCAGTGTACGCACTGCAGCCCATGATTTTCCAGTGTCGAGTTTTATCCATATTCTCCAGGTTCAAAACCTACACAAGGGTAGAAGAGACCATTTCAGAATTTCAAGGGTCGAAAAACAATGTACATAAAATAACCTAGGAAACACCAACATCTGGAAGAAGGGAAAAAGAAAAAACTGAAAAATGAAAACATGGTTACAACCATTTATTGAGTGAAGAAGCAGCATAACCCACTAATTTCTGGAAACTTAAGGTCAAGATGTAAGGCATAAGTAACCTTTATTTAAAAATCTGTTCATCCAATATGACATACCATATCATGTTTGACATTTTGGACTTACAGGTTTTGCTTCCCATAAAGTGAATTAAAAGTCAGTTGAAAAGACATCTATTATAACGGTGATTACAAATATAGTAAATAATCAAGATTTTCCGAACATCCTAGGAATAATGTTGGAAAAATGTCATACATCTACATACTCAACTATCAACTGCCAAGGAAAAGTTCAGAAGAGAAGGTGATGGAATTGACGTAACTTTTTGAATCCTGCTTATGTCATCACCTAAATATATAATAGAGGTTAATTAACATTTTAGGGAACATGCAGCAAGCTAAATCCTGCAAGAAGTTTCTTGTTTGTCCCTTTACGGTCATGAAAAATAGAAACATTGAGAGAAAAATTGGAAGAGGAAAATTCAATATAAATGTTCTTGAAAACCTAGGACTACTGTGGCTGGCATGCTTGATAAGATCATGCCTAAATTCCAGATTCAAATTCAAACCTAAATGATTAATGCTAATAGATGTGTGGACACTTATCAGAGAACAATGCAAACAAACATAAAATTAGAAGCTTTTACTGGACAGAGCTTTACTTTAGCAATTTCCTCTGGTGAAAGAGCGCCTTTTATGTCTTGCTTATTTGCAAATACTAGCAAAGATGCGCCTGATAGTCTCTGCCAGATAAAATCAGTAAGTAAGCTTGAAAGGAAGGAACATAACAGTCAAACAGTATATTAACTGAACAAAAGCAAAAATAAGAGGTGGAAGCAACAATATTTAAACAATTAATTAAAGAATGATTAAACATGAACATACCTCTTCCTTCAAAAGATTTTCCAGTTCCATTTTGCAATCATCTAACCTTCTAAGATCTGAACTGTCAACTACCCAAACCAAGCCATCAGTTTGCTCAAAGTAGTTCCTCCAATATGATCTTATAGTTCTTTGGCCCCCAACATCCCATATATTTAAGGTGTACCTGATAAAGTAATAAAATTTTTATAAAAAAAAAAAAAATCTGCATTTATCGACAGGAATCCTGTTCTAATTGATGAACTTCATACAATTCCACTAGGCTGATGCTATATTCAAAATAACAAGAAAAACTAGAGTCTGTAGCAATAAGGCAAAAAACTGTAAATAAGATAACTTTGACATTGGGTTGATGAAGGTAAAATAATACAATCACTACCATCAAGTTCCCTAGCTAAGTGAGAAGCAGATTGATCACGTGAAGCTTGTATTCATTTGTAAATTAAGTCAACATGAAAATCAATCAAACGTCTGTAAAAGGTCTTATTTCATCAAGGCAAATGGAAATTAAAGAAAACATCAAATAGAGGAAACAAAAACCAAAATTACAATCTATTAGTGTAAAGAAATAATCTATTAGTGAAAAGAAATGCAGGCATAATACAGTTAATACAGAAAAGAAAGTTAGTTACTTTTGATAAGAGATGGTTTTTATATTGAAGCCAAGAGTAGGACTAATGACACTTGTGTCTTCCCCATTAATCTTCAAAACAATAGTTGTCTTTCCAGAATTATCAAGGCCCCTGCAAGTGAACAACATAACAAATTAATACATGCTGCAAAGGGATGCAGCAATATGAAGAGAGTGAGGGAGACTCATACACCATGAGAATACGCATTTCCTTCTCCTTTCTCTTAATTTTCCGAATGATGGTGAGGAGCCCCATTAATCTTTTTAGCTATTCAATCAGTCTCTGACAAACAGATGAGAAAATTTCCTGTTCAAAGGAATTCAAAATGAAAATGCTAATTTTGATTAATTACAAGATGAATCGCAAAATCAAGCCAAACAAATCATGATATTGGTAGTATTTTATTATGTAAATTGAAGTCAGCAATCACATGTTAAAGTAAGACAACAAATTAAAGTTTACATAAAATAAAAAAATGTGAGATTGGATTGGATTCAATTCAATTTCAATTTCTAGGGTACACAAAACAGAGTACACAGCAACAGACCCTTATTTCTAGGTTTAGATGGTGAATGCACAAAACAGAGTACACAGCAACAGACCCTTATTTCAGCACCAAATAGATCTATCTCACTCCTCTGAACTTAAACAGATTAATGGATTTTTTTTTTTTTTTTGGAAAGCTAAATAACTTGTATTAAACTGGAAGCAAATCGTCAGAATAACAACTTAGAGAACAGCATATATAACTGTTCCTAAAGCGCATTTTGCTACAGAACAATTCCTAGGAACAAAAGAAAATGAAATACAAGGAAATGCAGCAAACAGCTTTATTGATTTCCTGAATCAACTTCAAAATGTGAGATTCCAAAATTAACGGCAACTGATAATCCATAACCAATAATTCAGCCAATATGATATGATATGAGCATCCCAAACAACTGGAATTGGCATCCCTGCAGAGAAACGAACCTGGCCGGTAGAGTCTCTGAGAATAGCGCCGCCCACCGCAACAGATCTCGGAGCCTCAGAAATTGCTTGCTGCATCAACATTCAAGTTTCAGCATTGGTTCCTCGGGGCAATCATCACTTTTTTTTTTCTTTTAAGTAAATTAATAATGCCATTTCTATTTTTATTAATAGAGGAATTTATTTATTTATTTGAATAAAAGGGAAATTACAATTTTATACCTTGTGGTTTAAGAGTTTGGCAAAGTTGGTTCCGTGGTATTTTCACTGATAATATATTATCCCCTGGATAGTTCCGTTAGCAAAGATATGTCAAAGTCCGTAATGTCGTTTGACGGATTGACGTGGCAAGCTACGTGGACATCCTTTACACCTCCTTTTACAATTGTAAGAAAAAAAATACAAAAATACAAAACCCTAAAATAAAAAAAATAAAAAATAAAAAACCCTTTGAAAGAATAGAATCCCTAACTTTACCTTCTCTCCCTATTTACTGACCCATTTCCATCTTCCCTTCACTTCACTCAAAAATTAAACAATGAAATTCCATTTCCTTTCCACAATAGATAACATGCATTAATCTGCTTTAGGTGGAATCAAAGAAGAAGAATATAAATTTGGGGAAATCTTGTGTGAAGGTGTAAGTTTAAGAAAGAAATTTGAAGAAATCACTTTATTATTTAGGGCTCAAGGTATGTAAAAATAGTAGAAAACTTGTCCTTTTGTGAAATGTTGAATGGTATTGGGTTTAGGTAAATGGGTGGCATGTTCGGGTACCATTAGGGTTTATGGGTTGAGGAATTTTTTTAACAATTGACAAACTGCTTTTGTAAGTGTCTAATGATTGTTTATTCCTATTATTTATGTAGATAATGGAAACAGTTAATTTAGTTATACATCATGGTGGCTCTTGGTCTGATACGGCAGACAGGGTGTACTCCGATGGGAAAGTCGAACGGTTTGATAACTTTGATCTTGATTATTTGTCTTTTCATGAGTTGCAATGGTATTGTAGGAATTGGGGCTATGAAAATGCATGTAGGATATGGTATAGGCTCTAGGGTATTAATGGTAGTGAAGCTGTAGAAGAGATAAGAGATGACAAAGATCTAAAATTGATGTTAGATTACAATGAAAGGTATCCTTATATAGAGAGCTATATGTTGTTGAAATTTCAAACCCAATTAATGTTGGGTTTCCTATAAAAAAATTGGACAATGAGGTACATGACGCACATGGGGCAGGAGATGATGAATATATTTATATGCCTTATATTCCAAATGAGAGTGCAGGTAGCAATGCAAAAGAAGGTGAAATTGGCTCGGACAATGCAGGTGACAGTGAATGTGAGATTATGGATGAAAATGCAGATAAGAATTCATGTCCCACTGCTTATGAGAATGAGTGGGAAAGAGAAGAGAATCAGGGAAAAGAGAACATAGGGAAAAAGAAGCAAGTCAAGGAAAACAAACTGAGACTAATAATCAAAGTGAAGGGGTGACTGAGAAAGGTAACAAGCATAATACAGATGACGAAGTCTGGGATAACGACACAGATGGAAGTGATTTCGAGCCAAGTGAAAATGGTAATACCACCACAAGTGAATTAGGTAGCAATGTCATTAGCAGTATATATGATGATTTAGAGGGGAGTGATAATGATATTTTCACAAACACAGTTGTTGGACAAGAGCAAGCAATGGATGATGATCAAACAAAATAGAAAAATAATTCAGGTGATGGTGAGGGTCAGACAAAGGAGACAGAGCAAGAAGCTGATGGTAAGGGTCAGACAAGGCATACAGAGCAAGCAGATGATGGTTTGGGTCAGACAAGGTAGATAGAGGAAGAAGATGATGGTGATGGTCAAACCAGGCAAACAAACAACTCAGCTGACCCAATTCCAGATGCAGTACAAGACTTGAATGAAAAGGATTATGAAGAGTTTAATGAGCCAAGAGTGGATGCTAATGAAACAAACAGTTTAAAGGGCTCGGATGATGAAGGAGTTGAATATTATCAAGATTTCGATGAGTTGACCGGTATGGAGAATCCTAATTTATGCAAAGGGATGAGGTTCTCAGAAAAAAAAAATATTTATTTGAAAGCATTAAGAGAGTGGGCTATAAGGAGAGGGTTTCATTATATATTGAACAAAAGTACTTCATCAAGGGTGACAACTTTATGTAAGGACAATTATGGCTTCAGAATTCATGCTTTGAACCTAAAAGAGTCTAATGTTTTTCAGATAAAAACATTTAAGGCATATCACAAATGCCCAAGAGATTTCAGGAACAGTTTGGTGAATTCAGCGTACTTGATAAGTAAATTCATTGATGATATAAGAGATAATCCAAGTTTGGATGTTTATGCAATGCAAAAGAAATTACAGAGAACTTTGGGGCATAAGGTTTCTATTGCTAAATGTTAATGGGCAAAGAGAAGATGTAAAAAAATCATTGAATGTGATATTAAAGAACAATATTGAAGGCTGTGGGATTAAGCAGAGACTGTTAGGAAAACCAATCCTAGTAGTCTTGTGAAGCTGAAAGCCTAGTTGGCAGAGGAAGATGCAAGTGAGGTGCCAATTAAAGAAGGAGAGAACATTGCAGGAGTGCCAAAATAGATCACTTTATTTCACTATCTTTACATGCGGTTGGCAGCACTTAAACAAGGGTATTTGTCGAGCATAAGGCCTATAATTAGTATAGACGAATGCACCTCAATGGGTGGCCAACTCTTGTGTGCAGTTGCACGGGATAGAAATAATAATATATTCCCCCTTGCATATGCAGTTATAGATATAGAGTGCAAGGAGTCATGGTTGTGGTTCTTAGGCATATTGTTTGAGGATTTTGGCCATCCTAATGAAACTAGATGGGTTTTCATTTCTGATAGGCAAAATGTAAGTATCACTTACTTTAAATTTTACTAATTTCAATAGTCAAATTGTATATGTCTGATTACTAAAATGCATTTGTTTTGCAGGGACTACTTGAAGCATTTAGCAAGCTTATGCCTACTGCTGAACACAAATTTTGTGTTAAGTATATGGTGGAAAATTTCAAGATTCTCTTTAAAAAAGTGGAAACAAAATTGTTGTGGGTTGCTGCTGGTTCATCAACCATTAAGAGTTTTGAAGCATAAATGCAAAAAATAAAGGAGGTTAATGAAAAAGCTTATGACTGGATGATAAAACAAGATCCAAAACATTGGGCTAGTTGTTTCTTCTCCCCTCACACCAAATATGATGCTATAAAGAATAACATCAGTGAGTCCTTTAATTCTTACATCAAAGAAGGTAGAGACATGCCCTTTTTAAGTATGATGGAGTGGATAAAAAAAAGATTGATGAAAAGAATTCATGTTAAATATAATGGCATGTTAAAGTATAGGGGTATTATTTATCCAAATGTGCAAGATAAGCTTGAATTGTTGAAGATTGAAAGTCAAAATTGTTTTTGCACACCTACTAGTGACTTGAAATATGAAGTTGATTATTATAACACTCAAAGTTCTGTTATCCTTACGGACAGAAGTTGCACATGTAGAATGTGGGACTTAAGTGGTGTCCCATGTAAACATGCGATATCGATTATTTATGCTAATAGGCAGGTACGTGAAGACTTTGTGCATGAGTTCTTTTTCAAGCAAACCTATTTGACAATGTACAAGTATGTTATCAGTCTAATTCCAAGTAAGGATGAATGGGAGAGGACAGATTTTCCAGATATATTGCTTAACATTCCAAGGAAGTCTACAGGCAGACCAAAGAAAAAAAGTATTCTTTTAAGTAAAGAACCTATAAATCCTTATAAAGTATCTCGCGCAGGGGGATTTGTTATTTGTGGAAACTGTGGACAGAAGGGACACAATGTTAGGGGCTGTAAAGCAGGAATTATGGGTGAAACAGTATGGCAAAAAATGATGAGGGTTAAAGGGCAAAAAGGAAAAGTGGCAAGTTGCTTCATATGCTTATATCTTGTATAATTACTTTCTCAATTATTTTTGCAGAATATATTTATGTGTTTGATTTTGGTGTCACAACAATCTTCTAATAAAAAAGCAAAAAGAGAAGCAAGTTTACAGCCACCCCCTTCAGATATAGATCAGGTTTACTTTACAAACTTTTGTTAATTGACATCTTTGATATATTATGAATTATTTGTATGTTCATGTGCATTGTCAACCTATTTGTGAATGTGATTTAATTAGGTTAACAGAGGTACAAGTAGAAGAGCATCATGTTCACAACCAATACCTTCAGATCATGAACAGGTTTATTGAACACTTTGATAGATTTTGGACTGATTTATTTATTTTCTTGTTAAAAATGGAAAATGATGCATGATATATCAGATAATTTTGGTTTTCATACGGTGTGCTGCCAAGAAAAAGTCTGTGCATTTCAATGAGCAAACACCTTCACAAGCAACATGTAAGGTAGTAGCTCAACCCTAGCCCCGGCATCAAATTCCAGATCTTACAAGGCCAAACATTTCCAGTGTTGCAAAGTTTAAAACTAGAAAAAAATTAGCACCACCAGTGGTACCACCATTAAGTTTTCAAAATCTAAAAAGAGCTTCTCAACAGGCATCACTTGTATCTCATAAACCACCTGCTCATGGGAAAGATAAGTCTGCAAATGTGGATTCTTAATGAGTTACAGTCTCAGCATGGATGACTTTGTTTTAAAAAACTAAGTTGTAATTATACTAAACAAACTCGGTTTGTGGATGAGTTTTCATTTTGTGATGCATTCCAGATATCTAATTTAGTGTTGCATCATAGAAACATTTATTCCTAGAAGAAGTTAATATTTTTGGACAAAAATACTTTATGTATTATAACAGTTATGTGGATGTTTATTCCAGATATAAAGTCCTTGTTTTATGGTTTATATATTGTCTACTATACTAACTAGGGGTGTGCAGTACCCGCCCGACCAGAAATTCTTATCCGACCCGCACCGAATTTGAAGATTGGGTTGGTTGGCATTGGGTGAGAAAGTAGGTCGGTCGATTAAGAGGGTGGATTATCGGACTACAGGTGACAAGTTGGTTGGCTTGAATTACTAATCGACCCGTCCGAACTTCCGAAATATTAGTATCAAAATATCGTCGTTTTGATATATATATATATATCATTAACTCTCCCCAACCCTAATATATATATATATATATATATATATATATATATATATATATATCATTAACTCTCCCCAACCCTAATACATCTAACCCTAACTCTCATTTTACACTTCTCTCACACGACGCCGCCCCTATTCTTGAACTTTCTCTCTGAAACAACCTCTCACATTCTCTCGTCTTCTACACCTCATCCAAACCCTAATCCCCAATTACCCACAGTTCTCCTCTTACACCATCGCCCCTGTTAACCCTCTTTGATGTTCTCTTAGTACATGCAAATGGATCGGTCTCTCTTCTTGCTTTGATTGTTCTTATTCATTTAAAAAAAACTTCCTTTACATATTTAAAACCACTACTAACAGAAGAATAACAATGTTGTTTGATTCTTATGGTAAAGGTCTGTGTTTGTTTTGATATATTTGGGATTAATTCATGTTTTGATAACCCATAATCTCTTTGAATTTTTTTTTTAAAAAACAAAACACAAGTGACAGTGGCCTTCAATCTTAGAAACTGATTGATTTTTTTGGATATTTATATTTTATTGTTATGTTTTTCTTAGATCTGGTGGAAGCGAGACTTTCTTTTCTAATTGTTTTTCATTTTATGGTGTTTTGAATTTTTTTTTTATAAATCATTTTCTCAAAATTTTTATTCAATTTTTTTAAGTGTTGTTTTATTTTTGGTGTTTTATTAAATTTATTTTTATATTTTTTTCAGATAGTTGAAATCAATAATTATTTTCTCAACTATTATTGAGATCTAGTGGAAAGCATGACATTTTTTAAAATATTGTTCCTGTGATTTTGTTTATTCGAATGTTTTTTTTAATGAGTTGTTGATTATGTGGTGATTTTTAAATTAAAAATCATCAAATAGATGTTGTATAAAGATGTTTATAGAAAAATAAACATATTTTTTGGGTTTGTTGCTCTTTTGCTTGTGCAGTTGTGCTTCTATGAGTGCTTTTGGTTATGATGCTATTTGTTTTGTGTTCATATTTAAAAAAAAATTGATTTGTGAAGAAAAATTATGGTTTTTCAGTGTTGTTTTTAACATTGATGTGTCTATGAGTGTGACTGTGAGTCTTTTTTATGTCCATTGTACTTGTTTATTGTTCTATCACTCTGTGTTTTCATCTTTTCTTATTTCGCAGTAAGAAATTGTTAAATTTTTTTGGTATTCATCTTTTGGTAAAATGGGGTTTCTATGTGATTATAATTATGATAATTGTTTCATTGATTGTTGTTGTCTCTGTGTCTGGTATTTCATCATTTCAGTTTATAAAATCAACTGAATTGAAATGGTGGAAGCATAAAAGTAAAAAAATAAAGAATTGGTAGAAGCCCCTTAATTCTTCTGTCATTTATGGTTTTAAATTCAAATTGATGAAAAACAATCTATGAAATAGAGGCCTGAAACTCAAAGGTGAATTCTGACCTTTGATTTATTGTGTTAGGTAGATGGCCTCTAAAGAAGCTAATATTGTGCAACAAGAGGTGGAAGCACAACAAAGCCAAACAGAAACTGATCCAAAAGCTTCTAAAAAAAGAAAGGAGATTGAATCCAAAAGCAAAGCTTGGGAACATTTCGAGAGGGTTAAAAATGACAAAGGGTCGTTGTATATATTGTGCTAAAACTTTAATGCTCACTCTAAATTGCATGGCACTTCATCTTTAAGAGGATGCATTCTTGTTTGCACAAAAATTCCACATAGTAAAGACTCTAGGCAGTCTTTGCTCACTTTACAACCTATTAATATGGAAGCATGTGGTTCTGATTTTGTTAGGGTAATTGGGTCTTGGAAATTTGACCAAGAACTAATTAGGAAAAAACTGTCTAAAATGGTTATTGTAGATGAACTTCTTTTTAAATTCATAGGACGGGGAGGGTTTTTAAAAGTTTGTGAGGGCTTGCTGTCCCAGATTCAAAATCCCTTCTAGATGGACTATTAGTAAAGACATTTATAGCATATACTTAGAGGAAAGGCTTAAATTGAAATCCTTTTTCAAAGACCATTGTCAAAGAGTCAGTCTGACAATTGACTTTTGGACTTCAATTCAGAGACTGAATTACATGTGCTTCATTGCACATTTTATTAATGATGAGTGGAAGCTCCACAAAAAGATCTTGTCTTTTGTTCCTCTCACCTCACATAGAGGTGAGTCTATTGCCAAGGCAATAGAAAATTGTTTGCTTGATTGGGAGGGTGAAGAATATCTTCACGGTGACTGTTGATAATGCATCTAGCAATGACACTGCCTTGTCATATTTTAGAAAAAAGTTGTTGTCTTGGGGAACAAGCTCCGTTAGGGAAAAATACTTGCATTGTAGGTGCATTGCTCATATTCTAAACCTGATTGTCCAAGATGGGTTTAAAGATGCGAATATTTCTTTAAAAAGAGTAAAGGATGCAGTTAGGTATATACGGAATTCACCTGCTAGGCTTAGAAAGTTTAAAGAATTAACTGATTTGTTTAGGGTGAAGTGTAATAGATCATTATATCTATATGTCCCCACTAGGTGGAACTCCACTTATTTGATGCTGCAAACAACCTGCTTCTACGAGAAAGTGTTTGAAAAATATTATGAAACTGAGTCTGCTTTTAGGGCAGATTTGGGTGAGGATGTTCCTGACATGTTTGATTAGCATTATGTGAATAGCATTGTTGGATATTTGAAGCTGCTCTATGACATGACACTACAAATCTCTGGTTCTTCTTATGTCACTTCAAGTACTTTTTTCAATAAAATTTCTGATCTATTTTGTGTTGTTAGTGACTGGATCCAATCATCTGATATAAGTCTGAATTCTATGGGCTTAAATATGAAAGCCAAGTTTGATAAATATTGGGGGAATCCAGAAAAAATAAATTTCATTATCTTTTTTGCAAATATATTGGATCCCACCAATACAAGCCAATCTCATTTGAAGAACCCATTGATGATGTTGATAATCTTGACAAAGGTCTGCACCATTCTTATTTACTTTTCTGTTATTGAAATTTATAATTTAAAACTCTTATTGGTACTTTCTAATTTTTCCTTTTATTTTGTTGGCAGAACTTCCTCAATTGGGCAGTGGCCCTTCACAGACTTCAGGCCCTAATGAAGCATCATAGTTTGTTAACTTTTTTTGCTAACAACTTCATTAAATTTACTCACTCTAACTCTGAACTTATTCTGTGCATATTATTTGATTATTTGGTTGATTTTGTGCAGTTGCTTTCTCTTATATGTTGCAATTTGCTTGATTCTATGCTATATTTTATGCCTGTGAATATGACTGAGTCTTATGACCAACTTGATCTACAAGTTGTTGTTGCTGACTTGTTGTCTCACTATTTCACTTGCCTAATTTTTTACCCGGTAATGATGAAGCTTCCACCATATTGTTTGATTATAAAAAAGAATACTTGCTTAAGTTTCAGTGGTGATATGTTATTTATGTTGCCTGAAATGTGGAATGTTCTTTTATATGACATGATAAGCTTATTTCTGAGCCAATTGTTATTTTATATTCTGTTATGAATTTGGGCCAATGATGATGTGTTTCCACCTCTTTTATTCTCAGTTCAATGAATACTATTTGCTTCACTTTCTTTGGTGGGTAAAATGCTGACTATTTTATCAACCTGTTGCGAGAAAATGAGCATTTGGTGTTCTGTGATGATTACCTTTCAACCTAAGCCTCAAATTCTTATTTATTTACTCTTTTTTTTTTGTTGAATTGGTTATATACTTGCCTTATTTTCATCATCTGTGCTTTGCAGGATAGTGACAGTTATTGACTTTTTTTTGTTGCTGTTGATGATTAGTTTTTTTGGGTACTCAACATTATTTTTGAACAAAACACAGAAGCTAAGTGGTGGAAGCATACTCGAATGGAAGCTATTTTTTTTTTCCTCTTCCTTCTAATATATATCAATTCCCACATGTAATTTTTTTTGTATAGGAAAGGTTGCTTCTGATGTAAATCTAGCATTGTCAATATTAGTTATTAGTGAAGCAGAAACAAAATACTAGTGGAAGCCTTCATAGTTCATTATGATTAATGTATCATGGTGGAAGCCCTATTTTTTGTAAGTTTAATTATGTATAACAGTTAAAGTTCATATGAAAAAATATTGTATTACTCAAATAAATGTTCAAACTAATTAAATGAAAAGCCCAAAAATAGTGGCCTAACCCAATAGGCCCAAACCGAAGTAACCCGATAGAATTCGGTTACCGAACCGACGAGTTTTCCATGTACATCATATCGGTTCGGTTTAGATTTCTTCTTCCTTCAATCCGATCGGTTCATCTGCTGGTTGGTCCGATGCACACCCCTAATGCTAACTGTATTTTTGTATAATATTTATGAAACCAATGCAGGTGATATCTAGTTCTTGCGTTGCATAATTTTTGGACAATACTTGTGTAAAAAATGATATTCTTTCATTGTTAGCCACTTAGACTTTACATCAAACACCTATACTTCATTTTAATGAAGCTAAATACGAACTGCATACATAATGGCTACAACTAAATTATTTCATGGCAAATATAGATTTCCATGAAATTTATTCTTCTCAGCCATGTAAACATACCAAATACCTAATATAAAACACATCATAAACAATCAAAAACAACACTTTGGAACCAAAGCACAGGGATTCCTTTCCAAAAGCAATTTACGGTATTCTCTGACTTCCATTTGCAGCAACTGATTTTGTTCATTTGCCCTTGCCAATTCTTCATCAAATCTTCCCACAAGTTGTTTGTATCTAAATAATTCAAGCGTAAGTTCAACATTTGATGCTTTACTTTTAGCAATTTCATCTTCACATGATGCAACTTTGTCCAACAATCGACCAATTATTTCATCACCAGCAAAAGAAGTTGGTGGATTAATCCATTCAAAAAAATTGCATCTCTGGGGTGTACCATATCTGGAACACCCCCGAAAATGCCTCCCTCTATTTTGCAGCGTATTTGATGTTCTTGTTGCAGTAGGAATTCCACATCGACGTGTATTGTTTTGATCGCTACTATTTTTGTGATGATTCTGAATTCATTTTCAAGGTGGAATCGATATATTAAAAGGAGGGAATCGATATTTAGGGATTGTTTGATGATTTGGGGCTGCTAGGGATTCTGTGTAAAATCAATATTTATATCCCCAAACTGTTAGTGAACAATGTCGTTCATATGTTGTGTTCTTTATTTTTATTTTTTTTACAGTTGTAAAGGAGGTCCACGTGACTTGCCACGTCTGTTGACACGTTAGTCCGTCAAACGGCAATACGAACTTTGACATATTTTTGCTAACGGAACTATTCACGGGGTAATATATTGTCAATAAAAATACCATGGAACCAATTTTGCAAAACTCTTAAACCACAGGGTACAAAATTATACTTTCTCCTTGAATAAGAACCAAAAAATAATAACAAATCTAAACCCCACGCCTTGCTGTGGTGGTAAGGATGCTGGCCACCTAACCTGGGAGTGGGGGTTCGAACCCCCACTCCACCCCAATACCCCAAGTTCCCTTTGTCAAGAAAAAAAAAACAACAGATGCAGACTCAGACTCCTAGAAAGAGGGGCAGGCCCCACAAGAATATTATTGAAAAGACGAAAGCAAAAGACAAAAAAAGAAGCAAAAAAAAAAAAAAAATATATATATATATATATATATATATATCGCAATGTGACTCTTAGTTTAACACTTTTGATATATGTTACACCTTGTAACAAGAATAATCAATACACGATTGATTACTGAAAATAACTCAGTCTCAATCCAGAGGCTCAATTCTCAATCTAAAAAATAAATAAAGGAAAAACTTTAATTTTGATTAATAAATTTGATGAAGTTATAAAAGTCTCCAAAACAAACCCTAAAACATATATTTATATTCTAGATATAATATGGTATAATTAGGAAACAA
>CATIWK010391960.1:0-22979 GCA_949634005.1 Mallotus japonicus
ACTATAACGGTTTGTTATATTGAGTCCCTATCGTTTTATTGCATTATATTGAGCCCCTATGCTATTATTTATGTATACATTGAGCCCCCATACTATTATTTATGTAATACATTGAGCCCCTAAATTTTTTGCACATTTCTATGGAATTTGTCAAATTGGGGCTCAATAGCTATATAAATAATAGCATAGGGGTTCAATGAAATGCAATAAAACGATAGGGGCTCAATAGGAAAAATTGCTATAGTTCAGGGGCTTAAAAATGGATTTTGCCTTCATTCTATTATAAACATGGCAATAGGGTGCTTTTTTTTTTTTTTTTTTTTTTTTTTTTTTTTGCTCTTAGCTTTCAAGGGCGTGATGCCTAATTATTATGAGGCATTTCAAGCATAAATTCATTTAACTCAAGCTTAAATTTATGTCACTTGTTCGATCTTGAGTGCATGTGTATACATATTTGTGACAAGAGTAGCCTTGCATTTTTGAACTTGGATTAACCTTCTACTGAGAATTGCCCAGTAATAAATGCCAAAGCTGATTGTACCATTTATCTAATAACCAAATTACTCTGAACATCAACAGCTCCTGTTTGCACATACTGATCGAGTTCAACTATACTACTGAAAGAATATATGACACCTAAGGAAATCATATTATCCCATACTAAAGAAAGAACATTTGATAACTAAAACCAAGGAAAAAAACCGATCCCATTTTCCCATAGAAAATGAAAGCATATCATCCCATTTTCCTTAGCAAGAAAAAAGAAAAAATAACAGTAATAATTTTCCAATAGCAAAAAGAAAAAAGAGAAAAAACAATAACAGCTTCAACAAGTGCCAAGTTGAACTACATTTACATCATCAACCTCAGACCCAACTAGACTTTGTGTCCAAAAGATATAGGAAACTAAAATATGCATGCCTTCATCTGCTACTAATCCCTAAAGGAACCAGCACACTCCAGAAACTCACAATGAATTCAAATACCATGCTCATAAAAAATTAAAAATAAAAATAAAGCCAATCCACTTCAAGACTACCATCACCTTTTCCATTTCCATCCACATCTCCAGTTTTGGGATAAGCTTGATATTTGATATTTATATTTGATAAGAGTTTCAAGCTGTTCTTGCTGTTTCTAAAATCATCATTGGTGCGACTGAAACTGATGAGGAAAGGGACAGACTTTTTTAACGTAAGAATGGTTACCGATTAAACAATTTTCAATTTTTAAAAAAACAACCGGTTATTTCTACAGATGCCACGGTGTCACCGTGACACCATAAAATGACCCCATACACACAGGATTAATTATAGTAACCCCATTACTATCTAAAATCTCTTCTTCAAATCCATTCATTAATTTCTTGGTGTGATGAACGATCTTAAATATTATATCAACTCTTGTTCTGACTGCACCATTCATCTTTGTTATTATACAATAAAAGAGAAGTAAATACAAAATAGTAATACAGTAATTGTACAAGAAAAGAAAGGCACAACACAACAACTAGTTTCCATTTCTTCTTGTCCTTCTATTTCGCTGCCTCCTCTGTTTCCTTCCAAATTTCTTAGCAAGCCATTCATGTTTTCTTCTTCTAGTGAACTCATTTCCAGCAACCACTCCAACCACCAGCCCACTTGCGTAACCCATTGAAACTATCAACCAATTTATTTTGGAGACTTCTTCATCTTCTGCGAGAGATGGAGGCTGCACTTGTGGCAGGGATTTGGAGTTTCCACATTGCTTTGTCCACGTTTCCACCCATAATTCTGGATTCCCTTGAAATGACTTGGCATCGAACGTGCAAAATTGATTTGCTTGGGGTATAGGTCCGGAAAGATGGTTGAAAGATACATCAAACCATGAAAGGTATGTGAGTTCTGTGAGCTGCATAGGAATCTGTCCCGAGAGCTGGTTTTTGGAAAGGTCCAAACATTCCAATTCTTTCGAATTTGCCAAAGAAGATGGGATATGACTGCTAAGAACGTTGTCTGAAAGATTAAGCAATTGAAGCCCTCTAAGATTTCCGATGATATCTGGAATCTCTCCTTCGAATTTGTTATGGGACAAATCTATGGCAGTGAAAATGTTAGGGATCTTCTGATAATTCATTTCCAATCCTTTGTTATACAATGTCATTGTGTAATCAAAGGAGCCATAATATTTTGAACGATAAACCCAGTTCAATGGTATCAACTGTTCCTCCATGTATGCCATCTGGTTTGTGCTAACTGTCATAGCCTTCCATATGCCAAAGTAGTTCAATGGTAGCTTTCCGCTAAAATTATTATCAGACAAGTCAATGACTACAAGGTTGGAGAATCCAATGGGTTGAAATTCCTCAATTGCACCTTGAAAACCATTAGATCGCAAAATCAAAACTCTCAGCTCTGGAAGAATTCCTAGCCATGAAGGGAAAGTATCAATTATTTTGTTGTTACCAAAATCAATGAACTCCAAAAGTGAACATTTGAGTAATGATTCCGGTAAACGCCCTTGTAATTGATTATGACTCGTGCTAATCATTTTCAGTTGGCATCCATTTCTCCATGTTGACGGAATGCTTCCGTGAAAGTTATTTTCTTTGAGATCCAATAGTGAAAGGGAATCACTAAAATTGCCCAAACAATTGGGAAGCAAGCCACTCAAATTGTTAAAGGACAAATCAAGAGCTTGAAGGGAACTTAAATTGCAAATGGAAGGTGAGACCTCCCCTGACAAATTGTTGTGAGAAATTAGGAAGACAGAGGTGGATGATGGTGGCAATGGGAGAGGTCCTTGCAGCATATTATATCTAAGGTCTAACGTATGTAGCTGAGCGCTGTTTTGGAAAAAGGTTGGATCTTGCTCAAAACCAGTTAAAAAGTTATGAGAAAGGTTCAATAAATATGAATTGTACATTGGCCACGAAGGAATTTGGCCAGTAATTTTGTTGGAGGAAAGGTCTAGAATTTCCAACCGATCTCGGTTGTGCAAGAAGCTAGGAAACTCTGAGAGATTGCATGATGCTAATCCTAAGATAGATAAATATGGAAGGCTGACGTTTGAAGAAAGAGTTTTGGTGACCAATGACAAATTATTGAATGACAAATCCAATAGAGTTAAACTTTTGAGCTCAAGGAATATGGCGAACTCAGCAGCACCCACCAACCTATTTGAATGAAGGTTGAGACTTTTGAGACTCCTGAGATGAGATAAATTGGAAGAAATTGAGCCTTCCAATTTATTAAATGAAAGGTCCAAGTAAGATAACAAGGGCAGAGGGTTACGCTGAAATGGAATTGGACCGGACAAATTGTTGTAGGACAAATCTACAACAGTAAGCTGGGTCAGATTCATAAGACTTGCTGGGATTGTACCACTGAGTTGATTATTGGACATATATACTTGAGAAAGTTGAGTAAGGTTCATCAGTCCAAAGGAGATCTCAGCATTCAAATTGTTTTCTTTAATTTCCAAATGAGTGACCTTGGTGAGCTTACTGATCCAAGATAATGAAGAAGAAGAAGACGATGAAGTTGGGTTGAAGTGATTATTTATAAAGTATATAGAAACAAGCTCTGTAAGATTACCAAAAGACGATGGAATCTGATCGGTGAAGAAGGTGCTATCATAGATGACGAGTTCTCTCAAGTGGACAAGATTTCCAATTGAAGAAGCGAACTGCCTGCTGAAATTGCAGCTGTATAGTTCGAGAAATTTCAAATGAACCATGCCTCCAACTGAAGAATTTGAAGGGAGCCCTCTGTTGAAATTGCAGTCTGATAGAGAAAGTTCTTCCAAGAAGCCCAAATTTCCGATTGAAGCAGATATCACTCCACCAACGTTCGTTCCGTAGAGATCCAATGACTTGAGTGGACTACTACTCCTGAAATGGAAGTCAGGCAAGTGAACTGTAAGATCTGGATTGAAACTGAGATCGAGTATCTTCAGACTTGGAAGCTCGAAAATAGCTACAGGAAATTGACCGATCAATCCACATGAATCAAGACGGAGAGATTCTAAAGATGAGAAATTTGCCAAGAAATCAGCTGGTACCCTTGAAGAAATGTCCACGTCTGAGAGATAAAGTTCCTTCAAATGAATCAAATGTTGAACTACACCTCTCAAACTAGCAGGCTGATGGAGCTTCAAGTCATTACCAGATACATCGAGGGAAACCAGGGTGGATAGATTAGAGAGTTGTGGTGGGATTTGGCCTGAGAATCTCGAATAGGTGAGGTTGAGATGAGTTAGGCTTGAGAGGCTGCCTATTTCCGGCGGTATTTGAGAAGAGGCGAAGTCGTTGTTGGCAAAATTAAGCCTTTGAAGGTGAACAAGGTTGAAGAGGGTACTGTTGGAGTTGATGGAGCCAGAGAGACAACTGTTGCTGAGGTCCAAGCTTATGACACGGTTGGTCTTATCATCACACTCCACACCAGCCCACGAGCAGCACTCACCTCTTTCTCCTAATTTCCATGTTTCAACTTTAGCATATGAATAAGAAAGAAAGCAACTATTGGTACTAACAAAGCTATCCCTGAATTGCAGCAAGGCAGACCTCTCATCATCGTGGCAGCGTGGCTTTGTGATAGAATGAGGAAGTGCTATGATCAAATGACAGATTATGAGTATGGAAACCAAGAAGAAACAATTAGAAGATGACTCCATTTTCAAGAAGTTCTTTAAATACTGTTATGACTTAGGAGAGTACACAAATGGTAAGGCATTTATTTATAGTAAAAAATTTAAGATTATCTTTTTATTTTTTTTTATTTTTATTTTTTTGTTCAGAAAAATTGAAAATAACTAAATTTTGAATTAGTCTTAATATTACATTTCTATAAAGTCTTGGGCAGAAATAAACTCCAAGAAAAATAACTCCAAGAAAAAGAAATGCCACTTTGGCGATATATGGGCATTTCTAAGTAAGGAATTTTGAAGTCTTTGTCTCAGACTCCTTCGTCAAAACTAGCTAAGTGCCAAAGTGCGAAGACTTGAAAGAAAGATAATTCTGTGGAACATGTGCAGACTTGCTATGTCATTGGGGCCACCCACTCTACTTCACTGATTTGTTTGTATTATGATAGTGAAGTAAATGCGATTAGAATAATTCACAAGTATGGAATAACTATTTTAAAATATATAAAATGCACATTGAATAATAATAATAATAAATAAATAAATAAAAAGAAATGTATTAATAGTGGATTGCTATAGAAGTAATGATGGAAATGGAACCACTGTTTTTTCCAAAAAAAAAAAAAAATTGGAACCACTGTCAATATAAACATAATATCAAATGATTCAAACTAAAATAAAGTTTAGTGCATTGAAACAAAAAAAGACAATTAATACTACATTAATTGAAGTTGATTATATATATTTATTTAATTTTTATATTCTAAATAATTTTAATTAGATTATATTTTAAAAGTATAATTCTATTTAAATTTTTATATTACTTCAAAATTTATAATTCTTCTTAATTATTTTTTCTTTTTTAATCCCATGATTGATCTTAATTTCGATATTATATTATAAAATTAAGGCCATAAATAAAATTTTTACTTTTATTAGTATTTATGATAAAAATAACAAATTTTTTATATATCTCATAATTTTTATTATTTTTTATTGTTATTTTTTTTTTATTTTTAACAAAAATCAACAAATATAAACAAAGACAAATAACAAAATAATTGAAAGCAACAACTGAAATAACAAAATCAACAAAAATCAACAAAAGCAACAAAAAATTGCAGTTGTTGATTTTTGTTGTTTTTTCAGCTTTTTCATCATTAATAATAAAATTAAGACCATAAATATAATGTTTACTTTTATTAGTATCTATAATAAAAATAATAATTTATTTGATATATTTCATAATTTTTTGCTATTTTTACTGAAAAATAATTATTGAATACTATGGGTAGTTTTTTTTTTTTTTTTTGGGAACTTTGAGCAAATTTCATTGCACAGAAATACCGCCCGAAGGCTACAACAACTGAGTTAAAAAACTCCGGACCAAAATAAGCTATGCATCACGCTATAGCTGTTTGCCCTGAGGGGTTACCTGCATTGGTGACCACTATGGAGTCTCTGAACAAAAAACTTTGAAGACTAGGCAACACTTCAAGTTTTATGAGAGACTAGGCAATTAAACAGAAAATAAAACTAAAAAGAGAAAAACAGCAAACAAAAACTAAAATAAACTGAAAAAAAAAATAAAAACTCTGCTGACTAGAAAAGCAAGTCCAGACAAAAGAAACAGCAGAGATTCATGGCCCTACTCGGGCAACCTCAATCCAAATCAGAGGCGAAACAACTGTTCAATCCAGCAGAGAGATTGCAGCCAAGGGACGAGTCAGAACCACTCAACTTCCTTTCTTCTTCTTGTTTCTGCAGCTCTGTAAAAATATTTGATTGCTGGGCTCCAGGATGTGATCTTGCAAGCCTTTTTATTTTGTATTTCCTGATACCTTGTTTTTTTGGAGCTAAAGGACTGGACCTCTTCTTAGGATCCTTGATGGGTAGTTTTTACTTTAATTAGTTTAATTTCTAAATTCTAAATAATTATAAAAAATAATTATTGAAGACTATGGGTATTTTTTTGTTTAATTAGTTTAATTTTTATATTCTAAATAATAGTAAGTTTCAAAATTAAAAAAATATATTATTTAGAATGTAAAATTAAATTATTTAAAATATACAAATTATATAAATACATATAATCAATTTTAATTAAATATGCTTTCAAAAATAATAAATAGATAAAAATATTATAGAAAAAAATAAAAAAAAAATGAACAAGCTAAACGCCAAAATTCCAATGAAACTTTCAAAAATAAACCAATTAAGGCAATAATTGAAAGTGAAGAAAACAATTGTGAAAAAAAATAAAAGAGCCAGTCACAAATAAAAAGATTTCCGTTGACCGACCAATGGAGTGTAATTTCTTAAAAAATAAATGCCACTTTGGCGATATATGGGAATTTCAAAGTAGGATAGGAATTTTGAAGTCTTTGTCTGAGACTCCTTTGACAAACTAGTTAAGTGCCAAAGTGCGAAGACTTGAAGACTTGCTATGTCATGGGACCACCCACTCTACTTCACTGATTTGTTTGTATTATGATAGTCAAGTAAATCCGCTTAGAATAATTTACAAGTATGGAATAACCATATACATATATATTCTACAATCTGTGTAAAATGAATATTGAAAAATAATAATAATAATAATGAATAGAAATGTATTATAGTGGATTGCTATAGAAGTAATGATGGAATTGGAACCACTTTCAATATAAACATATTATCCAATGATTCAAACTAAAATAAAGTTTAGTACTTTGAAAAAAAAAAAGACAATTAATACTACATTAATTGAAGTTGATTATATATATTTATTTAATTTTTATATTCTAAATAATTTTAATTAGATTATATTTTAAAAGTAGAACTCTATTTAATTTTTTGTATTATTTTTATATTACTTCAAAATTTATAATTCTTCTTAATTATTTTTTTTAATCCCATGATTGATCTTAATTTCAATATTATATTATAAAATTACATAAATTAAGTTAGTATTCACAAATTAATTAACAAGTTTTAGTTTAATTAATTTAATTTCTTATGGGATCTTTATAAATTTTGAATGGACTATTTAAATCTAACCTAATTATTTTCTTTTCAATAAATTTTTCGCTTTTATTAATATTAGTAATAAAAACAAGAATTCTTTTTTTTGATATATTACATTTTTTTTTTGTTGTTTTTAGTTGTTAAAACTAATTAAAACTTTTTACAATTAAGTTCTATAAATCAAATAAATTTTTAATTTTAATTTTTAACTAATTAAAACTTATTTAGACTAATAAATAAATTTGACAATTTTCTAAGGAAGTATATATAACTCAATTATAAAGTTTAAAAAATGTTTAAGCCTACATAATAAAATTTAGAAAAAAATTAAAATTCTTTTGGATTTTTTAATTTCTTAAAAATTATTTTAGATTTAAAAATTTTAAAAACTTTAGAATCAAGTGATATTCATATGAAAATTTCATAAATTTTATTTATAAATTTAATTTTAATAGTTCAATAATAAAATTTTATTCACAACTTAATTTTAAGGGTTGACTAACAATGAATTATTTAAAATAACAATTAAAATTGATGAAAGTTTTTAAAACGTATATCATTTAATTATAAAATTTTAAAAGATTTTAAGTAAAATTAAATAAAATTTTAAGAAAAGTTAAAAATTTTAAAAATTTAAAATTAGAATTAGGCTTAAAAAATTTTAAAACTTTATAATTAGGTAATATATATATTTTTTAAAAATTATCAATTTATTTATTAGTTTAAATATTTTTTTTCTTTAAGTTGACCATTAAAATTAAAATTTTGTTTGACTCATAGAATTTAATTGTAAAAATATTTTAAGATAAAAAAATTTCTATTTAAAAATAAAATATATTAAGATTCAATACTGACTTTAGGATATAGTTGAGGGTCTTGACCCTCTGATCTTTATTATTATAAAATAAAGTAAAAGAACAATTGAGAATATGATTTGGTGTCCATTACAAAATTACAAAATAAAAGATTTCATTAGAAAGGCTAAAAAAAATGAAACTTTCTCCTATATTTATGCTTCTCATTATTATTACTATTATTATTATTATTATTATTATTATTATTATGAAGTCACCAGTATCTCGTTTAATATGGGTATGGAAATATTAAGATATATGATAAGTGATTTCTACATAAAATAATAATTTTTTTTTCTACTTTTTTTACTTTTTAATTTTAAAAGAACTATTTTATAAAGCATTTCTAATTTTGACTCAGTCTCCAAATATCACATTTCTATAAAAAAAAAGTCTTGCCCCAAAATAACTCCAAGAAAAAATAGTGGCCATTACAAGGATAGGAATTTTTAGTCTTTTTTGCCCACGAATTAAGTGCCAACTTAACTCTCAGGACTTTTGTTGATGGAAAAAAGGAAGACTTATTGTAGATGAACCGATCAATAGTGCGTGAGATACCCAAAATTTATTTGCATGATAGCTCGACTACTCATTAATAATTATTGCATGTTTGCCAAAAAAAAAATAATAATAATAAAAATAAATAAATAAAACTAATAATCATTGCATGTGTTTACTTGACAAAATATAGACGGAGACTTCTTACCAGGGCGTTAGACCACCCCCTCCAGATGGCTGATTATTCTGTGTACAATAATATGTTGGGAAAAGTATAATTTTTTACCATGTGGTTTGAAGTTTTGACACAGATAGTTTTGTATTATTTTTTGTGACTCTTTACTACCCTGAGTTTATGTCCGTTAACACATCAAGGAAAAAGTCAGTAACGCCGTTAGACCTGCTGATGTGGCGTGTTGATGTGGCTTCCAGTGTGCTGACGTGGCTTCCAGCCTCAAACAAAAAAAAGGGCAAAGTATAATTTTTGTACCCTGTGGTTTGAGGTTTTGACACAGATAGTCCTGTATTATTTTTTTGTGACAATTTACTACCCTGAGTGTATGTCCGTTAACACATAAAGAAAAAATTCAGTAACGTCGTTATATCTGCTGACGTGGCATGCTAATGTGACTTCCAGTGTGCTGCTGTGGCTTTCAACATATGGTTTTTGTTAAAAAAATTAATTAATTTTTTTTTTAGGAACAACGTGGCATGCTCCAGCATTTGATCTCCACCACAGGCCATCGCCACCGCCGGAAGCTGCTACTGAGTCCTTGTTGTCATCTTCACCAGCCAAAGCTTCCCCACTGCCAGTCGTCAGTTTCCTGAAGGAGCTTGGTGCACAGGAGATCGTGAGGTTGCTGCGAAGGAGCTAGCTTGGGATAATTTCTCTGGTTAAGGTAGAAATTTGAGACCATTGCTTTGGCCCACGTAGGACGCCATGTTAGCTCTTGTAACAACGTTACTGAATTTTTCGTAATTTGTTAATGGAGAAATTTTCAGGGCAGTAAAATGTCACCAAAAAAAAAAAACACAGGACCATTTTTGTCAAAACATGAAACCACAAGATAGAAAATTGTACGGAACCCTTTTTTTTTTTTTTTTTACATAAGCCACACTGGACGCCATGTCAGGAGGTCACGTCAACTCTTGTAACAGCATTATTGAATTTTCCATAATTTGTTAACGGACAGAAACTCAGGGTAGTAAAATGTCACAAAAAAAAGACACAAAACCATCTTTGTAAAAATGTGAAACCACAGGGTAGAAAATTGTACTTTCCCCTAAAATGCTTAAGTAAATGCATGTATTTTTATTTGCAAATTCAAGCTTAGAAGAATGAGATGAATAAGTCATTTATTGAAAATTTAAAATATATCTTAATGATATATAACATTTATGAAAATATAATCACAAGTATAAAAAAAAAATTCACTTAAATTGTAAAATGGCCAAATATAAATCTAGCTCCTTGTAATCGTAGTAAAAATACATTGGCACCATGTACTTAAGGTCTGACCTTATAATTATAGACATCTCAACTTGTAAGATTTGATCTTATAGACACCTTAACTTGTAAAATTTGTATCTATTAAATACTTCCATCTTTTACTCCACACTCTTTAGCCAAAAAATGTTTGTTTACAATCCTCATAATTCTTGCAAATTATTATTTTGATCATCTCAGTTTTTTAACATTCTTTTTTTTTTCAAGGCATAATAATTATTAATATTATTAATATATCTACACTTATATATTTTGATCATATTGAAATTAAAATGACAACTATATTTTTAATTTCTAAATAATCAAATATTTTAATTTAAAATTAAAAATATTTTATTTACAAACACATTTTTGAATAATAAGTATTTAAAAATAAAATAAAACTATATCTTTATAGATAAGTTTATTGATTATTTAGTTCATTTTTAAAGTTTTATTATTTAAAATATAAATTTTATAATATTTATAAATATAATGTAGTCTTCAAATATTACCAATTTTATTTTGTTATTTGTTGTTATAATTTAAAAAGTATTAATAAATTATAATTATTGAATTATAATTAGTTTAATATGATATTTTTTTTTCTACAAGAGTAAAAAACAAAATAGATAATCAATAAATAATATGATCAATGAAAATATGATTTATTTGATTTGCATGATCTATAACTTTATGAATAATAAAATGCTTTGAAATTTTTTGGAGTTATTAGTTGTTATTTAGCATAAAATATTTATGAATAAAAATTAGAAAATAATAATTCTCATTATTTTTAGGCGATTAACTTAATTAAGAGAAATTAAAATTTGAAAGTATTTTTATTTATAATAATTAATTTGAGTTATAAATTTTCAATATAACTTTTTAATATTTACTTATTTTAATTAAAATATAAAAATATTTTATTTATACGTATAGATTTGAATGCTGTCAATTTAATATTAAAATAAAATTTACATGTGCATAATCAATCTTTGTTGATTATTTAATTATTAATTTTAAATTCCTACAATTGACATTTTAGAATTCATAATATTTTATATATTTATTACTTTTGTAATATGATTTTTTTATGATTTTATAAATATTAAACTTTTACTTTTTGTTAAAGTTATTTTAATTTTTATAAAATAACTTATTATTTATAAAAAATTGTAAATAATATTTTTATCATTTTAGTAAAAGATACAAATTTTACAAGTTGAGATGTCTCTAAAACTAGATCATAAGTACAAAATGCCAACGCTTTTTTTTTTTTACTATAATGAGTTTTTTTTTTATTTTAAGGGTTGACTAAAAAAATTACTTTAACTAACGGATATGGTTGATGGAAAACGTTTTTATAACTTATATATAGAACTTGGTTTGTGAAAAAAAAAATCTTATAGGACTTAATTGAAAACACGATATAATTTATAGGACTAATGGTGTTGCTATCTTAATTATCAATTATATCGTACTTTTAAAATTGTATTAGTTTATTTTTTCAACTATATGAGTTGTTTTATATTTCATTTTAAAAAGAGAAAATAAAATTAAAAATACTCAAAATAAATTAAAATTAATTTCTAAATTTTTTACATAGAATTTTAACTTTTTAGGCATTTTTTTGGTCAATGAGAATAATAAGAAAAATAAATTAATGTTAATATTAATAAAAATATAAATATAAAATAAACATTTTTAACTATCACTATAAAAAATAATGAATTTTTTTTTAAAAATTTATTCCTTTCATTTTTTTCAATAAATAAATATTTTTATAATCTTAATTAATATTTATAACATCTCAAAATTCTCTCTTTCTTCTTCATTTCACACTTTTTTTTGGCTGAATATCTATTAAACATTTTTTTAAATAATACAATTGAACGTTGAGAAGTGAATCTTCAAATAACTAAAATATAAGGCTTTTGAGTGAAAAAGTTGAAAATTTATGAAATGTTTAAAAATTTATTTTTGAATTTATTTTTAAAGTGGTAAAATTATAAGGACTCGAAAGAATTTTAATATTATTTGTAAGAAAAAAGATACAAATTTTAATAAATTTCAAATTTTATTTTATAGGAATCTAAAATTAATTTTTGAAAATATAAGTAAATTCTTAAAACAAAATTGAGTTAAATTGATAGAGTTCATAAAGTTGAAGGAGCAAATTGATATAATTTTAAAAGTAGGATATAATTGATAACTAATTAAAAGTTTAGAATATAATTAATCATTATTTCAGGTAAAAATATTATATGAAGAGAGTTTTGGAAGAAGTTTTTTTTATTGCACTTTTAAAGTAATTATTAAAGAATCTTTTTTGACTAACATACAAAGGGACCCTTAAACTTGTGACACGGGACCACATAGGCCCAATTTAACTTTTTTCTGACAATTAAACCCAAATTTTGTAATTTTCAGCCCTTTAAACCCAAATTGGATTGTGAATAACACGTGCAATTCACATCTTGAAGAAATGATAAAATATAAGTATATTAACGGAAATATTAGTTTGACCATGGAATTCACCGCCATCCATCACCTTCATCGTCAGTCACCGCCATCATTTTCTTCTGTTTGCCTTACGTTAGTCTCTTCTTTTGCTTGCAAAAACTCCTGGGCTAACGGAAATCGCAACACCAATGTATAATTTTCTTCTTCTTTTGATATAAATGGAAGAAGAAAAATTCTTGCTATGGTGGGTGTGTTAGTATGTTTTATTTGTGTTCTTGTAGCAATATCATTCTGCCAATGTCACATATGATCATAGAGCCATACTAATTGATGTGTTGGTGTTGATGGCGGTGTTGATAGCATTTTTGAAAATAAGAAAGTGTGGAAAATCAGAAAATCAGAAAGAGCACAAAAGAAAGATAACCTGTTGCATTTTTTAAAAAGAATACATGGATCGGTGGTATATTTTTTGCATACCAGGACCAGCGAAATGCTGTGAAACACTAGAATATGAACAACCAAGTACCAAAAAATTGCCATTAGAAGCATATTTTTTTTTTTATGAAACATCAATATATCAAAATAGCCAGGAACTGGCAAACAGAGGACCCCATTACAGGGAACCATAGAAGAAAAATTCCTGCCTACTGATTAAAAAGGAATTTTTCCTACTCAATAAGGGAAAGGAATCCAAGACATTGGGCTTCTTATCAAACCTACCTTATAAAAGGGATTTCTAGGGGAGCTATTAGGATTCATTCCGCATTTCGGAGGCAACAAACAAGTGCAAAGCAAAGATTGGAGGAGAGTTGTGAAAGATTTGAAGAGTTTTATCTAATTTCTTCTTCATTTTTTATTCTTTTAATTATGTTTGTGTGCTTTGCCATAATTATGTGTGGCTAAACTTCCATTAGAGTTTAGGTTAGGAGTAGTTATTCCATAATATTAATGAACACAAGATTTTATTTATCAAATTGATTTTCGGTTAATCCTTTGAGTTGTATTTAATTTATGCTTTCATTCTTGGCCAGCTTGTTTGCATGTTTATGATAAATTCACTAACGAGAGTTAGGGGAATATATTAGCTTAAGACTCATAGGAGTTGGATCACTCGACCATGAGAGTAGGCGAGCTCTTGGGGGATAAAATAATTATTAAGAAACTTAATGAGTTTTGATTAACTTTTTAATCACGAGAGTAGGTTAAACTTTAATCTTAACATGCTTAACTGAACTTGAGAGTCTTTAGGTATTTTAGAAAAATTACCCTTAACTGAATTCAATGTTTTGTTAGTGAAAGTGTTCATGATCAAATTGGAATAGTGAAACTAAGCCTAAGCTCTAAGCTTTTAATCATTTGATTTCAATTTAATTTAGATTATTTTGTTTATTTTATTACAAAATTCACTTTTATTTAATTTACTAGCTAAAATATAAGTAAAAATATTAGTACTCAATATACAGTCATGGGAACGATAACTCTATATACTACAATCATGATTCGTGCGCTTGCGGATTTTGAACGCAATAAGTTTTTGGTGCCATTGCCAGGGACTGGCAATATTGATATTAATTTAATTTTCACTTTTCTTAGACTAGTATTTTTCTTTTAAATTTTACTTGTTTTGCTTATTGATTTTCAGGCAATTTTTGCTAGTTTATGAATACTCATTCTCAAGGGACAAACTTAGAGAAGATTAATCCTGAAATCGATAAGTCGTACAAGAAAAAGACAAGCAAACGACGGTTAAGAATCAAGCGGCACAACCAGCTAGGAATCATGCTCTTCAAAAGTACACGATGCCTAACCTAGGAGACAACCTAAGTAGCATCGTGAGGCCAAACGTAGATGCTAACACTTTTGAGATCAAACAAGCAATCATTCAAATTGTTTCACAATTCTAATTTGGAGGTCTTCTAAGTGAAGATCCTAATGCCCATTTAACTTAGTTTTTGGAGATCTGTGACACATTTATAATGAATGGGGTTAGTCTGGATATGATAAAGCTTAAGTTATTCCCTTTCTCTTTGATGGATAAAGCCAAATTGTGGTTGCATTCTCTAGCATAACAGTCCATCACATCATGGGACTCGTTGTCAAAGGCATTTTTGGGTAAATATTTCCCACCGAGCAAAATGGAAAAGTTCAGGCAAGAAATTACAAGTTTCACTCAACACAATGGTGAATCTTTATATGAAGCTTGGGAGCAGTTCAAGGACTTACAACATTAATGCCCACACCATGGAGTTCCACAATGGCTGCTCATTCAAACCTTCTATCAAGGACTCACTAGATCACCATTAATGCTACAACTCAAGGCTCATTCATGAGCAAGACATCGGACGATGCTTACAATCTTCTTGAGACTATGGCATCTAATAATTACCAATGGCAAGGAGAAAGAAGCATACTAAAGAAAGTCGTAGGAATGCATGAGGTAGATGGGTGAAATCTTCTTAATGCCAAGATTGATTTGCTCACCAAGAAATTAGAAGCTACCACCAAGGTATCAAACCCAATGGCTATTTATTCTTATGATTATTGGGGAGGAGGACACTCAACCATGGAGTGCCACTTCTTAAGATCCTTCAATTGAGCAACTCAATGCTCTTAATAACTTTAAAGAAATCAAGGAAATCCCTACTCCAACACAAACAAATCAGGATGGCAAAATCATCCCAACGTCTTATGGTCTAATCAAGGGGGAGTGAAAAATGCCAACCAATGGTATAAGCAACCATCACCTGGTTTCTAACAAAAGAATACCTTCCATCAACAACAAGAGAGCAAACCAAAATTTGAAAGCTTAATAAAGAGGTTTCCAAAAGATCAAGAAGAGCAAAAGAAAGCCATCAAGAATCTAAATTCTCAAATGAGTAAGCTTTTTGCTCATAACAAGATGTTAAAGAACCAAATTGCATCCCAAGCATCTAGCTCAAGACAGAGTGGTATGCTACCTAGTCAAACCAAGCATCCTAGAGAGCAAGCTAAGGCAGTTACACTTAGGAGTGGGAAGCAACTACCTGGGGTAGAAATCAAGAAGAAAGATGATGGGGTTGTACAAGACACTCAAGAAGAAGAACAACCGAAAAAGGTGGATGAGGAAAAGAAATAAGAAGGCAAGAAAGAAGTTCTTATCAAGACTCAACCACTACCCTTTCCTCAAAGGCAACAAAAATCAAAGCTAGACAAGCAATTTGAGAAGTTCATGAAGTCTTTTCAGTAGCTCAAACTCAATATACCACTCTTGGATGTGATCAACATAATGCTGGCTTACTCAAAGTTTCTCAAGACATCATCTCACACAAACGAAAGTAGGAGGATCGTGAGACCATTCCTATTAATGAAGAGTGCAATGCAGTCATTCAAAATAAGCTTCCATAAAAACTTAAGGATCTAGGGAGTATTACTATCCCTTGCACTATTGAGAATGAGTTTATAGGTAAGTCTCTATGTGATTTGGGTGTGAGTGTGAGCACAATGCCTTTTTTTTTACAGGCATTTGAACATTGGAGAACCACAACCAACAATGGTGTTACTACAACTAGTAGATAGGTCCATCATCTATCCCTATATTATTCTTAAAGATGTGCCCATTAAGGTTGGAGACTACTATGTGCCTAGCCACTTTATCATTTTAGAGATGGAAGAGAACTATCAAATTCCACTAATTTTAGGATGCCCCTTCCTTGCTATAGCTGAGGCAATCATAGGTGTCAAACAAGGAAAAATCTTGCTTGAAATTGGGGATAACGAAGTGGAGTTTGAAATTTTCAAGCTGGCAAAGCAAACCACAACAATGGGGTCATGTTTTAGAGTGGATGCAAAAGAAAGCTGTATGCAAGAAGTATTTGAAAAATAACTCACCTAAGATCTACTTGAAGCATGTTTGATTCATGATGCAAAGGAATGACACCAATGAAGAGGTAGTAATGTTCAATCAGTATCTCAATGCTAATCCTGCATTAAACAAGAAGCAATCAACTAGGTATGAGCCTTTAATTTCCAATGTATGTTGTGTGAATTCCTTAAAGGAAGAAAATGCACTTAAGGTAGAATTAAAAGTTCTTCCTTCAACCTTGAGCTATGCTTTCCTTTATCCAAATTAAAAGTTCTTCTTATCCAATTATTATGAATGTTGAATTAAATGATGAAAGTAGAAAAATTGGTTAAGAAAGTTAGGCCACATAGAAAAATTATAGGCTACACCATTGATGACCTTCAAGGGATTAGCCCATCTGTTTGCATGCATAGGATACATATGGAAGAAGGTGTTAAACCTTCAATTGAAAATCAAAGAAGATTGAATTCTAATATGAAAGAGGTGGTTAAAAAGGAGATAATGAAGTTGTTTGATGCATGGATTATCTATCCTATTTCAGATAGTGGTTGGGTTAGCCCGATCCATGTAGTCCCTAAGAAGGGTAGAATGACAGTAGTTAAAAATGAAAACAATGAATTAATTCCTACTAGGACTTTCATGGGTTAGCGCATGTGCATAGATTATAGGAAGTTGAATAAGGCGACTAGGAAAGGTCATTTTCCTTTACCCTTTATTGATCAACTCTTAGAGAGGTTAGCGAACCATTCATTTTTATGTTATTTGGATGGTTATGCAGGTTTCTTCAGAATTCCTATTCATCCTGATGACCAAGAAAAAAATGCATTTACATGTCCCTATGGAACATATGCATATAAGAGAATACCCTTCGGGTTGTGTAATGCACCCGCTACTTTTCAAAGATGTATGATGTCAATTTTTTTTTATTTTTTTTGTTAAGGACATAATGGAGGTTTTTATGGATGATTTTTCTGTGTATGGTTCTTTGTTTAATGCTTGTCTAGATAACCTTTCTAAAGTGTTGCAGCGTTGTAAGGAAACAAACCTTGTGCTTAATTGGGAGAAGTGTTACTTTATGGTGACAAAAGGAGTGGTGCTCGGGCATATCGTGTCTGAAAATGGAATTGAAGTTGATAAAGTTAAGATTGAAGTGATTGAAAAACTTTCGCCACCCACTTTGGTTAAAAGGATGAGGAGTTTCCTTTGTCATGCCAAGTTTTATCATCATTTTATCAAAGACTTTTCTATGATTGCTAAACCCTTGAATAATTTGCTCTAAAGATTTCTCTGTTGATTTTAATAATGAGTGTTTGAATGCTTTTCACAGGTTAAAAGAAGCCTTAATCACAGCACCTGTGTTGCAACCACTAGATTGGAATCTTCCATTCGAGATTATGTGCGATGCAAGTGCCTATGCCATAGGATCTATGTTGGGCTAATGAAAAGACAAGTAGGCTTATGCAATTTACCACATAAGTCACACTCATGATGAAGCTCAAATCAACTACACAATAACTGAAAAGGAGTTATTGACGGTTGTGGATGCAATGGAAAAGTTTTGATCCTATCTAGTTGGTAGCAAAGTGATCATTTATACTGATCATTTAGCTCTCAAGTACCTCCTAACAAAGAAGGATGCTAAACCAAGGCTCATCCGATGGATTCTTCTATTGCAAGAGTTTGATTTAGAGATTAGAGATCGCAAGGGAATAGAAAATTTAGCAGCAGATCACCTTTCTCAAGTTGAGCAATTTCATAATTCAGATTTTCTCCCTATTTCTGATGATCTTCTAGGTGAGCAACTCATGAAAGTGCAAGATATTACTCCTTAGTATGCTAATTTGGTAAATTACCTAGCATGTGGAGTCCCTCCCTTTGATTTAGATTACCATCAAAAGAAGAAATTCTTTTGGGACGTGAATAAATATTTGTGAGATGATCTAAATAAAGATATGGAGATGGATTAATAAGAAGATGTGTTCTGGATGAAGAATTCCTAAGTGTTCTCTCCCATTGTCATTCGCTTGAGTGTAGGGAACATGCAAGTTCAACCAAGATAGCAGCAAAAGTGCTTCAAAGTGGTTTTTATTGGCCATCTCTCTTCAAAGATGCTAGGGATTTTATGCTTATGTGTGATCATTGTCAAAGGACAGGAAACATTAGCAGACGAAATGAGATGCCCCTCACAAACATCATGGAAATTGAGTTATTTGATGTATGGGGAATTGACTTTATGGGTCTATTTCCAAGTTCCTATGGAAACAAATACATCTTGGTTGGAGTTGATTATGCCTCAAAGTAGGTTGAAGCAATTGCCTCACCAACCAGTGATGTGAAAGTAGTAACTAAGTTCATTCGAAGGAACATTTGTACTGGCTTCGGTGCTCTTCAATCTATCATAAGTGATAGAGGTTCTCACTTTTTCAATCGCCAATTTAAGAGTCTTCTTGCAAAGTATGGAGTCAAGTATAAGGTGGCTATGCCATACCATCCTCAAACAAGCGAACAGGTGGAGATTTCAAATAGGGAATTGAAGAGCATATTGGAGAAGACAATCAATGCTTCGCACAAAGATTGGTCCACACACTTGGATGATGCTCTTTGGGCATATTGAACAGCCTTTAAAACTCCTATAGGAACTTCTCTTTTCTATTTGGTCTTTGGAAAGTCATGTCATCTTCCAGTTGAGCTAGAGCACAAAGCATTTTGGGCTATAAGATTTCTCAACTTCGATCTAGCAAAGGTGGGAGCTAAGAGACTTCTCCAATTGAATGAACTTAAGGAATTTCAAAGGGATGCTTGTGAGAATGCCAAAATCTATAAAGAAACAACTAAGAAGTGGCATGACAAGCATTTGCAAAAGAAAGAGCTTCAAGAAGGCAAACTAGTGCTTCTTTTCAACTCTACGTTAAAGCTCTTTCCGAGTAAACTCAAGTTAAGATGGTCTGGACCTTTCAAAATCAAGACAATCTATCCTCATGGAGCTGTTGAACTCTCAAACAAGACTAATGAGACATTTAAGGTTAATGGACAATGCCTCAAGCTCTATCATATAGACGAAGCAAGCCTCAAGAGTGTCTCTTGTATATTCTCCAACCCCATATGACTACATTACAACTCGGTCGAGCTAATGATCTTAAATTAACGCTAATTAGGAGGCAACCCAATGTTTTCCTACTTTTCTTTTATTTTATTTTTCATACATTTTAATGTTTTTATTTTTCCTTAAGTTTACTTAATTTGTGCTGTTTTAGGCTCAGTAGCAATGTGTATAAAGATCATGGAGCAAAAACCTAAGGATTGCACTTTTGGTGGCTACGCACGGGTAACAGCACGACCATGTCTCTAGTCTTGCTCATGTACGTCTGTGCTCGATGTTTTTTCCACTAAGTCGACATGACCATGTTGAAACTGTGTCTTAGACCCTGGCGAGTAGCACGGTTTAATTGCATGACCATGTTCTGCACGTGTTGAATTGATTGAAATTTAATATTTTGCCCAGAAACATGCACGGTCTTGAACACAACAGTGTGCTGGCCGTGCTCATTTATTCATGTATTCTATTTTCACTATAGCATGCATGACCCATCACACAGCATAAGCACAGCCGTGTTACAAAATGAGCATTTAACGTTAAAAATCCATAAGCTTACACGAGCAGTCACACGGCTTACACATGGTCGTGTGACGAGACCACTTTTATGGCATGGTCTAGCGCACGACCTCCACATGGCCTTGTGTGCTTTATTGCTTGCAAACATTTTTCACGCAGAAGGTTGTATGGTCTGTCGCATGCCCAGCACATGATCGTGTGTGGTTTATCCCTTTGTCCATCCATTTTGACATGGTTCGCAACACGACCGTATTATGAACTTTATATAAAAGGGCACATTAGCAACCCTAGTCGCCATCTACCTCCTTTATTCTCTCTTTTTGTTCTTTTCTTCCTTCTTTTTCAAATTTCTTCTCTTTTCTTCTTCCTCTCTCTTAACCCCACACCAAATTTATTATTTTCTTCTCGAACTTCACATGGTAATAGCTAAGTTAATTGGTAAGAAGTCGAATCCTCCTCCCAAGCTGCCTCGCATGACCTCAAACATGGCCCCTACTTCATCGACACGCCCACAAAGCTCTAACGTTGCACCTCATTCTCTTCTCCATTTTCCTTCGAAAGCTCATCGGGACAGGTGTGCCATTCTGAGTTCCTTGCCTATTCACCCATCTTATCGCATTGTTAGGACTGATTTGAGTGCTATTGGGTTGAATGAATCTATTTTAGGGATGATAGATCGTTCAAAATGGACTAATTTTCTTAATATTGATAAACTCATTTTTAAGGAATTATTTATTGAATTCCTATCTACCTTTTCCCTTGAAAAGTCCCTAGTGGCTTATAACAAACCTGATGTTGTTCAATTTCGATTAGGGGGCAATCTTTCTCTTTCACTTTGAATGAGTTTGTAGTTAACTGTGGATTTTATGAACCTCTTTTTGTTACTAGCCCTGAGTGTGATCATACTGTCATTGATTTTGTATTTGAGAGCCATAAAGATTATTGGCGAGAGATTATTTATGAAGCAAGGAATAGGATTTATGATCCTAGGATGAGTAAGAGCACTAATATTGCTCACCCCGACCTTCATTACTTGCACCGTTTGATAGCCTTTACTATCTGTGGTTGGTGAGAAAGCACCGGAGTTGTTACACTCTGTGATTTGTTTTATCTCTGATGCTTTGACAAGGGTTTGGTCCCTCATTTAGGCTATGAATTTGCTCTTTATATGGGCAGCATGGCAAAGAAGAAAAAGGAAGCTTTGTGTGGAGGCTCCTACATCAATTTCCTTGCTAAGAATTTACATATGTTTGATCAATGTATTGATTTGACATTAGTGAGTTTCATGCTCCCAATCAACCATGCTGTTATGAGAAATATCAAGCATTTGAGATGGCCATTATGTGCTGCTTGAACCTTATGCCGAGGGTGATGTTGGAGAGGATCCACCACCACCACCTTCCTTTGATTTACCGTAGTCCACCACTCCAGCACCTTCATCGAGTCCTTTCACTTTTGCCCCTCCTCCATCCGCAGCACACATTGAGGCTCTTCTCCACTATCACACTGACATGCTACATTGGGTGTCCACTAGGATTTCCCATCTCTGCTGTGTTCAGGGTGTCCCCCTCCCTCCTCGTCCACTCTTTCCTACATCTACAGCTGCTGCAGGGATCGAGGAGCTTCATCATGATGAAGATGGTGATGATTATGACCCTACATATGACGATTTTATACCTATGGATGACTGATTTCGTCTTCATCATTTGCTCACTTTGGCTATTTTTCTTATGTTGGTTTTCATTTTATGTTTTGTTTCTTTCATTTTTTTTCTTTTTCCATTCTGTTCTTGTTGGGTAAAATTCTATTATATTTCTCCTTTTGGATGTTATTTTCATTATTTTGCATTGTCGACTGCTTTCTAAAATTTTATGTTTTTATATTATATTGTCGATCTTGTTTCTTTACATTTCTTTTTTGCAGCTGTCTTTCAATCTACTTCTTCTCTTATTCTGTTTTCCTACATTTTCACACCAAGGGCAGTATTTCTTTTTTTTTTCCCGTTTCCTTTTTTCAATATTTTATTTTATTATTTTGTTTTTTTATTTATTATGCTCATTGAGGACAATGACATGGATAGTGTGGGGGAGGGTGTTAATCAAGTTTTCAATTATATATATATATATATATATATATATATATTAATAATAATAAAAATGAAAAGGGTTTCTTCATAGTTTTTTTTTTAAATAAGGAAGGATTTGCAATCAGGAAATGCACCAGGACATCTCAACTAGGCTGACACAGAGGAAGAAATAGATCAGATGAGCCAATGAATGATGATTTTTATTATTATTCCTTTGTTTGCAGCTGTTACAATATATAAATATACATATGGTGGACAGACATGAAGCGGACAGAGATGGGCGCGAAGCGGACAGATATGGGCGCGTAGTGGACAGAGATGGGCGCGCAGTGGACAGAGATGGGCACGCAGACATGAAGAGATGGGCACTTATAAGCACATGTGATGGTGCACTCATCTGTTACAAAGATATAGGACTACGCAAATAATGAAGGTGAGTGATCGCATATGTAAAATAATGGGAATATAAACTAGTGGATGTGCTGGAAAGTGACGGAGAAAGGAAT
>CATIWK010391985.1:0-20465 GCA_949634005.1 Mallotus japonicus
CTATATATATTAAGTTATTAATTAATTACTGTTATAGCTGCAAGAGCATGTAAAGAATATAATCATAATATTCCCAATTCAAGCTCTTTTGATAAAGAAACAAACCCCTTTTTCTTGTGAATTTTTAGAGTTTTCCATTGAATCCTTAGTAGATTCACCAAAGGAGTATATTTTTTTTTTTTGGTACAAAATCTCGGCTAACCCGGAATTAGTAGATTAGATGTTAGATTAAAGGGGAGAGAGGAAGGTGGAGTGGGGGTTCGAACCGCCCACCTCCACAAGGCTCTTGAGAGCCCTCACCACCACGCCTCTAGCATGGGGTTTCACCAAAGGAGTATATATGAGTAGCATATATTAAGGGGTGAGCAGTGTTCAATTATTATTTTAATTAAATTTTAAAACAATGAAAAATTAAAAATTTTCAAATACTCAAGCATGGACACTTTTATAAAGAGTTGTGTTCCATGTTAAAAATATTTTCAATACAAAACGTTTTAGAAACCTATCGAATACGTTTTGAAACAGTTCCTACAAATAAAAAAAATACAAAAGCATTTTTTTTAAAGTAAAAATAAGTGTATTTTCAGTTTTATGCCCTAATACTCAAATATAATTTTCAATTTCTTCAATTCTCAAATATTTCACTATATTTCACCACCGTTCCTCATTACTCAGTTCTCAATTCCATGATCAACAACGTCAGTAAGGCTTTGTCAACAATATCAGTGAGGCGTCATCAACAGCATCGATAAGGCATTACTATTTGCTTTTTATTTAGTTTCTCTAGTGAGGTTGTTACTGTAATTGTTTTGGTTGGGGTTTATTTTGTATCATGATTTGATTATTGCCATTGAGTTTTGACATCAAATTGTAATATCTCAATTCAAATAACCGAATTACAATTTTCAAAAAAAGTAGATTGACATCCCTCCCTTCTTTAAAAAAAAATTTTGATCCTTCAATTTTCAAGAAAAATGAAATCTAGTAATTTTTTGTTTCTATCAAACAAGTTAGAAGAGAGGAAAAAAAAAATGAGAAAACTTGTTTATTAAATAGAAAATAGCTTATTTTATGATTATAGGATGACATAAAAATTGGTTGATGTTTGAGTTGTGAAAGAGTTTTATTTTTATAAATATGTATCATTTTTGTGTGTGTTAGAATTAGTTTTAGTGATAAATAATATCACTAACCATGAAAAATATATTTTTAAATTGAACCTAATATATATATATATATAGACCCTCGTATCATATATCCTATATTATTTAAAAGGTTATTTTTCTGTATCCGTATCTCCATTTCCCGTATTCATATTTTCCATATTCGTGCTACACAGTTTAATACAATTAAAACAAAAAGAAATTATATTAATACACAAATACTAAATTTTTTTTTAAAAAAATTGAAATTCTTCTTTGAAATAAAAAAGACAGAACAAATAATTTATAAAAAGATTTTGTATGTTTAGATGTGCATTAAGAGTGTGTTTGGTATAAATGAATTCCATAAAATTTTATGGAATTCATTTGCAAATCAAAATGATTTATGTTTGGTTTAAATGAATTTTATATGGAATTCATTTGCAATTCCAAATTTTTAAATTTGTGGAATTGATTATAATTAAACCAAATTCTATCAAAATGGTTGAGATTTCTAAATGAATTCCACAAATTTTAAGTTTATATTTTTAAATGATTAAAATATCCTCCTTATTTTTATTTTTAAAAACATTTTTATATTTAAAAGGATATTTTTGACAAAAACTTGAATTCAAGATTTATATTAAACACAATGTAACAAAGCCTTTATTTATTTATTTATTTTTTTGAGAACAAGGAATTTATTAATGAAGATCAGAATCTAAAACAGAAACAATGAAACTTGGAATTTATTAACAAAGCCCTTATTTTGTTCAATTCCATCAAGGAATTCATTTCCAATTCATTTCATTTGGAAATGAATTTCAAATGGAATTCATTTGCAAATAAATTTTTATTAATGAAGTGTGTTTGGTTTAAATGAATAATTTATAAAATTCATTTGAAATGAATTCTATATTTTGTTATATTGTGTTTGGTATAAATCTTGAATTCATGTTTTTATCAAAATATACCATTTAAATATAAAGCTACTTTTGAAAATAAAAGTAAAGAGGGGTGTTTTAGGCATTTAAAAGTATAGACTTAAAATTTGTGGAATTCATTTAGAAATTCCAACCATTTTGATAGAATTTGGTTTAGTTATAATCAATTCCACAAATTTAAAAATTTGGAATTGCAAATGAACTCAATACAAAATTCATTTAAACCAAACATACATCATTTGAATTTGCAAATGAATTCCGTAAAATTTTGTGAAATTCATTTATACCAAACACATTCAAAATATGGAATTCATAGCTATTAAGATCAATCAACAGGTTTATGAACAGCAAATTGCTATGTGTCAAAACGCCTTGATTGCACGCATAATTTTTCCAAAGGTGAATCGCCTTGGAAACTTGTGGACCTCAAAAAAGAAACTCTCTGGAATATGGGGACTTTCCACCACCCTGAAATTGATTATAACTAAACCAAATTCTATCAAAGAGATAAGAGTCAGCAACTCTTATAACATTGAAACCGGCAATCTTGAGGCTCCAACATTGGACGCCGGATTTTGATCCTACAACATAGAAAACCACCAACTCTCAAACCTGGGTTAGGTTATACAAACTTCCTTGGGAATATTGGCATCCCCAAATTTTGACATCCATTGCTAAAGGGATTGGAGTCCCTTTGAAGATTGATAAGGCTATTACTGCTGCGGAATTTGGACATTATGTTCGACTCTTGATTGACATTGATTTATCTTCTCCTTTGCCAAAAACTCTTTTAATTGAATGGGTGGGTACAAGCTTCTTCATTGATGTTGTATACGAAAATCTCCCATCTTTTTGTAATGTTTATAGCAATATCGGGCATTTATCTAAGGATTGCAGACTCACCAAGAAATCAGCTAATCATGATTCAAAAGTTGAAAAGCAAGCTGCTCCGACTCAGGTTTGGAAACTAAAAACACCTGCTGCTGATGCCATTCCCATTGACAATGTCTTCAAGCACTTGCAAACTGATTTGCAAACAACTGAACGGGTGAATAATCCTTTGATTACGGCATATAAAGACAAGGATTCTTCAAAACAGGATGATCAGGCTCACCGCCAGGAAAAGGTTACAGTTTTGCCAACTTCTGCGCATCTAGTGCAGTTTGTGGCACATTTAAAGCCGGAACGGGTTGAGGATGCCACAGCTAATGATCTTACTGATGATAAATCGATGAGTGACAAATCAGATGACCATTCTACGTCTGACCAAGAAGATCATCAACTGGATGTTTTCACTGGTAATATCGCTAACCCCACTTCTTGGGCAGATGCTGCAGATGAAGAGGATGCATGGACTATAGTTAGGAGAAATAAATCGCAGACTAAACAGGACAGGTATTAAGTCACCCCTTCCAAGAGGGTGGCTAGAAAACCAGATAAATTAAATTTGTGAAGATGTTTTCATGGAATTATCGCGGTATGGGTAACTCCAATACTCAACACACATTTTATTCTTTTTATCAGCAATATAAGCCTGATTATGTCTGTTTAGTGAAGCCCATGGTGGCTTTTAATGTTGTCTCTATCTTTTTGGGATAGCTTAGATTTAACTTTGCTTGCGTAGAATGATATGTCCAATGCTTCTATTTGGCTGCTTGGGAGGACAGGTCTTTCTCCTCTGTTATCCATTAATGTCCATGCTCAACATATTACAGTGGATGTGATGTATGCTAATGTTTTGCAAAGAATTTTGTGTATTTATGGTAGTGTCTGGAGAAATTGTAGAATGGAGTTGTGGAGTAATCTTTATTCTTTGTCTGCTAATTGCTCTTCTAGTTGGTGTGAGATTGGCGATTTTAATGCTATTTTGGGATCTCATAAGAAAACTGGTCGCCCTCCCGCTTTAGGCCCTTGTCAGGACTTTCGCTCTTTCATTTATAACAGTTTATTGTTTGATATTACCTCTTATAGTGCTTTCTATACCTGGTGTAATGGGAGATCTGAAGCTAATCGTGTTGAGAGTCGATTAGATCAAGCCTTGGGAAATCTATAGTTTTCCAATAGCTGGCATGAAATATCTTGCACTATTTTAGCTCGTCATCACTCTGATCATTCACCACTTCTTCTTTGGTGCTCTTTAGGAGATAGAGGGGTGTCTTAGTTTTGCTTCCAGACAATGTGGATCATGTACCCATCTCTTCGTGATTTGATTACTAATTCTTGGTCAGCTTCTATTGGTACTCTCTATCCAATACAGATTTTAAGTGTAAAACTGAAACGCTTAAGGCGTGATCTTAGAAACTAGAACCATGATGTTTTTGGCCATCTTAATACAAATATTTCCAATGTCAGCTCTATTTTACAAGACATTCAGACTGCAATTGCTAACCAGTGGTTTTCTGATGACCTTCATCAGTGTGAATTAGCAGCTCATGAGAACTTAGATTGTTGTCTTTATCAGCAAGAAATATTCTTAAAAGAACGAAGTAGAATTAAATGGTTGGAGTCTGGTGATCATAATTCTGCTCTTTTCCACCAGCATTTTGCAAGAGAAAGCCTACTCAAGGTATTCACCAACTTAAAATTGATGATTGCATTATTGAGAACAAATTTGTCATTAAGCAACATGTTACTGATTTTTTCCAAAATCATTTTAAGTCTGATGCTTCTGTGCCTTCAGATATTAATTTAATCAAGACTGTTGTGCCTTCTTTGGTAATTGAAGATGAAAATTCTTTGCTAGTGCACTGCCCTTCTCTTGATGAGATCAGAAATACGGTTTTCAATATGGATGAATATAATGCTCCTGGCCCAGATGGATTTACTAGTATTTTCTATAAGTCGTTTTGGGATATAGTGAAAAATGATGTGTGTGCTACAGTTTGTAGTTTTTTTAACACAGGGGTGATAACTACTGGAATCAATTCAAGCTTTGTGGTTTTGATTCCTAAAGTTAAAGATGCTATTACTATAGAACAATATTGTCCTATAGTTCTTAGTAATTTTTGCATTAAGATTATTACCAAAATCCTTACTGACTGTCTTGCTGATATTGCTACTAGAATTATTTCTTGCCAGCAATTTGGATTTTTGAAAAACTGTCATATTTTTTATTGTATTGCTTGTGCTTCAGATGGGATTAATCTTCTAAACAAGTCTTATTTTGGTGGTAACATGGCCATGAAAGTGGATATTCGAAAGGCATTTGATACAGTTGACTGGAATTTTCTGCTTGATGTTTTAGAATCCTTTGGGTTTTCTTTGCAGTTTAGAGACTGGATCCTGTCTTTATTTTCATCTTCGAGACTTTCTATTCTGCTCAATGGTAAGGCACAAGGCTATTTTGCTTGTTCTCGAGGTGCTAGACAAGGAGATCCTTTATCTCCTCTCCTTTTTTTTGTCTTGGTGAAGATTTTCTAAGTAGATTGCTTTGTTTAAAAGTTAATTAGGGTGAGATTATGCCTATGATTTAGACTAAGAATTCATTTTTTCCAACTCATTTTCTCTATGTTGATGATGTGTTGTTATTTGGCAAGGCCACCTTGCATAATCTTAGAGAAATTAATGCAACTTTTTCTTTTTACGGGTCGGTTTTTGGTCAGAAGGTGAAATGGTCAAAGTCAGAAATTTTTTATAGGAATGCAGTTCCTCCTAAATGATTTTGAAGCTCAATCAGATCATGTCCATGCGAAGAGGTTCTCTTCCTTTTGATTATTTGGGTGTTCCTCTATTTGTTGGTTCTCCGAACAAGCAATGGTTGAAACCAATTGCAGATAGAATTGGCAATAAATTTTCCAAATGGAAAGGGAGTTCGCTGTCTTTTGTGAGTAGATTAACTCTCATTCAATCAGTTATTACAAGTTCTCTTCTTCACTCATTTGCCATTTATAAATGGCATGGTTCCCTTCTTTCTTATATTGAGTGCTGCATGCGCAATTTCTTATGGTCAGGCTCTGTTCATGATTGAAAGCTTGTCACTATTCCTTGGAAGATTTGTTGTCTTCCATATAAGGAAGGAGGTATTGGTTTGAAGCAATTAAAGTCTCTTAATGCAGCTATGCTCAGTAAAATAGGTTGGAAGTTGATTAGCTCTTCGAGTGATTATCCTATGTCAGTTCTTCGGCATCGGTTTCTTCATAATTCAGGTATTCGTCGTCACAATTATTTTCAGTCATCTGTTTGGTTTGGTTATCTATCAAATATGTTTATTCATCACTTCACTCGGAGATTATGTGGTTTATTTGCTCACATAGCCAACTTAATTTCTGGATAGATGAATGGGTTCATCCCATAGTGGCTAATCAACTTTTAATTCTAATTAAAGAGCAATAAAATTTGCATGAACCCATTTCTCATTTTCTTATTGATAATCGGTGTGAGCTTCCTCAGATCTCTAACACTAAAGTTGTTTCGAATATTTCTGCTATTAATTCTCTTCATGATGCTAGTGATTTGTGTGTTTGGACTGCTGTCAAAGATAGAATTCATTCCGTTAAAAAAATGTATAATCATTTACGCTATTCGCGTCATTCAGCTCCGTGGCACTCTTTCATATGGAAAGAGTTCCTTCCACCATCGAGATCATTCATTTGCTGGCAAGCTACTATGGGTTATCTTCCCACTGATGATAAAATCATGCAAAAAAGGATTTTCTTTTGCTTCTCATTGTTCTTTTTGTTCTGAACATGTTGAAGATCATGATCACTTGTTTACTAGATGTATATTTGCTTGGGCTGTATGAAAAACAGTATCAAGGATCTTTGGTAGATGAACTATGGTTTTGGGGTCTTTATTGGAGCTTATTTCAGCAGCTAAGAGCCTCTTCTTTAGTTCTCAACTAGTAGCTTTATGGTGTTCTTCTATTGTGCATTGAGTTTGGGTTCTATGGAAAGTGCGAAATGCTGCACTTTTTGATGATACAGCTCCAAATATTAATCATGCTTTACGAATGCTTTGGAATTGTATTAAAGAAGAGGATTTAATTTGGCTTGGACATATGCACAATACTGTAGATAATTTACAAACTCTAAATCTACTAAAGATTTGTGGCATTGCCAGTCCAATTCCGACGATTGTTTCAGTCACTTGGTTGCCTTTACCAAGTGCTTGGGTCAAAGTTAACACTAACAACTCCTCTTTGGGTTCTCCAGGAGCAGCTGGCGCAGGAGGAATTTTTTGGACAACATCTAGCTTTCCCCGAGGAGCATTTGCCTTTTCTTTAGGCTGTGAGTTTGCATATGTGGGTGAATTAGCTACTACTATTTATGTTGTTGACATGGCGTGGAATAAAGGGTGGCATTCTCTTTGGCTTGAGTGTGATTCGATGTATGTGGTTCATCTTTTTTCTTCAAAATCCAAGCAAGTGTCGTGGAAGTTTACTAAAAAATGGTGCCAATGTCTTCATTATATTTCTCATATGAATTTTAGAGTGTCTCATATTTATAGAGAAGGCAATTCTGTTGCCGACATGCTAGCTAAACATGGAGTTTCGGTCTCTTCACCTATTTGGTGGAACTGTGCTTTTTCTTTTTATGATTCTTTAATTTGTAACGATTATAGTAGACAATCCTCTTATAAGTTCTATTAGCTTTTTGCTATTTTTTTTTGCTTCGGATGTACTTTGTATGACTTTTTTAGTTTTTTAATTTATTTTATTTTGATGCAAACACTAAAAGGGTGTCAACCTAGTTGAGATGCTGTGGTGCGTTTCCTGATTTCTATCTTCCAACTTTTTACTAAAAAAAGGTCATAATTATATTTCAGATTGGAGTAATGAAATTAACCATGAAAAAAAAGCATATTGAGATTGTTGGTGCTTTTGCCTGTTGCTAAGATTATACATCTTCACTACAATTTATTTTTTTTGAGAAAAAATAAATTTTTCATTCATTGAAGTCAATAATACATCTTGATAAACATATAACATGAATAAAGTACAATAAAAAAGTATCAAAAAAAAAAACTCTCACTAAATATATGAAACCGTTTGTCTCTATTCTTCAATCATATTGACAGAGCTATTTTGATTTGCAACTCGACGATTTGTTTAACAATCCTTATGCTCCACTCCATGGCGTTCGTTAGCCATAAATCGACTCTATAGTCTTTAATTAAGTTTGATTGCAAAAATATTAACAAAAGTTTCATAATAGGGAGAACTGTAAACTCTATAGAGGAGAACCACTAAAACCCCACAAAAGGGATTAATAACTTCACGAAGAAAGAAAAAAAATAAAATAAAAAATAAAACAAATAGATTAAAGAACAAAGACTCAGGTTAAGCTCCGTCTCGGAACCTTGTGGGGTTAGAAGTAAAGCATCCCGAGGTTGGCGCATCTCGTTGGGCGTTTATTAGATGGAAAAAAAAATAGAATAGAAAAAATAATAAGAGACCACTGCTGATCTAAAAGATAATCGGCAGTGGCCAAGAATAGAAATATTTGATGAAGAAACCTAGAGAGAAAAGAGAGAATAAGCGGCTAGGGTTATGTCACTACAATTTAATTTAGATGTATTGGTATCAAAAATTACAATCTTTCCAACTCTTATAAATTTATATCAAACTTTAACATTTGGCAAAATTAACTCAATTTGACAAATTATTTGCAATTTTAGCATAATTACAATTTGGTCAAAATAAAAAAATAAAATACAACGTGACATCTAAGGTGAAATAGTTATTCTCTATTTTTGTGAATTCCACATCCACATCATATATATACTAATTATTATAGTTAGTTAGACTTCAACCTCAATAATTTTTTTAAAAAATATAAAATTAGAATAAAAGAGTAATTTAATGTAAAAAACATGTTCATCTCCCTCTTTAATTAGTTTTAAGCCTTCATATGAATGTAAAATTATAGTAATATATGTTAGCTAATTCACCTCAAATGTTACATGTGTATTTTATATTTTAATTTATGGCCAAATAAAAATTGTACTAAAATTGTAAAGAATATGTCAAATTATGCTAAAATTCTAAATAATATGCCAAATTAGACTAGTTTTATCAAATTGTAAAGTTTGGTATAAATATCTAAAAGATAAAAAAGGTTGTAATTTTTAGTACCAATAAGCCTTTAATTAATAATAATTTAGCTCATGAACTTTGTGTTTCGTATCAGTTTTATTTAGATTCAAAATATGTATGGAAGCTAATAGTATATTTTTACGTGTAAATAACTTATTAATGTGGAATTTAGTAAAAAAAACATATTAACTTCTTTTTTTTTTTATCTGTAACTTCTCTTAATTTTTCAGATGTGTTCTCAACTTTTTCAAAGCAATTGAATTTTTAAATATTATAAATTATTAATTTAAAAATTATTATAAAACTTATACAAGTGAAAGTTATAATTCAAAAGTAAAAACAAATAACAAATCATGAATGACAATAGTTATCATTAATAATAAAATATGAAATTAATCTACCTCAAATTTAGAAAATTTCACTAATTATATTTTCTTTATAATATTTGAAAAATCATTAATTTTAATTTTTCACTTTATAAATATACTACTTTATTCTATCAATTTTACAAATTATTTTAACTTATCCAATTTAAAAATCATATCTAAATTATTATAGAAATGTTTTTATGTAATGAATGGTCAAGCTAAAATTCAATGAGATTACTATAATAGTTAAATTAAAAAAGGAAGTATAATTTATTTATTTATTTTTAAGTTGAAAATTAAAATTATTACTTATTTTTCAAATATGATACATAAATAATTAGTCAAATCATAAATATTTCTAAATTGTATATGAAGTAATTTCATATATGTTTTCATTAATGATAACTATATATTGTCAACTTGTGAATAATTATTTGTTTTTATTTGAATTTTAAATTTTGATTCAGAAAATTTTTATAATAATTTTAAAATTAAATAAAATTGAAATAAATTTAATAAATTAAATTGATGTGAAAAATTGATGATATATACAAAAATAAGTTCAATTAGAAAAAAAAAATTTTTTGTTCCACTAATTTTGTATCAACAAGTATATTTACATATCAGCATATTATGTTAGCGTTGGTACATGTCAATTTAGCTCTGGATAGAACTATAAAATACAAAGTTTATAAGTCATATTGTCATAGATGTTTACAAGTCATATTGCCATAGATGAGGAAAATGAGTAAAGTTTATAAAGAATAGAATAGGTATGTTAAAGGATTTCTGTATATTGTATTATGAATAGCAAGTACATGAATATATAATACAAAGACAAATGAGAAGTAGCTAGAGTTACAATACAATATAAATACTTAACAATATTAACAAGCTAAGTCTTATCCTCTAACACCCCCCTTGTTAGGCAATTTTTGCAAGTGCACGGTTCACAACAAGCAGTAAAGTTCAACTATCGAGTATCGTTCCCACGAGAAAATTGATACCAAGTACCAGCCGTAATTTTATTTCCACAAGCTAACAAAAGAGATTAATTAAAATGGAAAAATATATCAGCCAACAAAAATAAATCTAAATCTAAAGTATCCTTTAAAATTCAATAATTAGAAAACTAGAGTTCGGATTTGCTTCACTAGCTACTACTTGATTTACCGGATTATTTCACAAATCAATGTATTAATATAGTCAAGGGTAAACCAATCAAATCACCTAAAGTCTCTTTCAAGATCATTTACGCATACTAAAGCTAATTACAACCTATTTTCATGGTCATGTCAATTAACTAAGGCTCATTAAGTTCTTTAGTGATTTATTACTCCTCGAAGGATTCGTCTACTTTCATGATCGAGGTTCCTAAGTCTTTTGAGTCTACGAGCTGATAAATCATGCAACTTTCATTGTCTCTAATCTATCCACAAACATGCAAATAATCGGGCCCTTAATTGAATACAAGACAATAAGCACAACTCATAAAATTGACAGGATACTAATTCATTGAATAGAAATAAAAATCCAAACAAGCAGTAGTCTAGCTACACAAATCCAAACCCTGAATAATTTAGTTACACATGATAGAGATATTCAAAATCAAAGATAAACTAAGCATGAGAACAATTCTTATTGAACGTGGTCTGGTTGAATTTGTATTATTTTCTCTTACTTAAAAATCTCTGAATAATGAGTGAATGCTTGATGGATTGATGAATGAATAAACGAACGAATTAGACTTAGTATCTCTTCCTTTTATATCCATCTCTTGCCCCAGAACTTTCAATTTTATAATCTTCTCATTCTGTAATCTTTCAAATTTGAAATCTTCTAATTTCGTAATCTTGAATGAAAGAGGAAGATTTTTTCATGAGCACACACCCTAGCACATGGCCATGCAGAAGAGAGTGCAATAAGGTGTGTACACAGGTGTGCAGGGCAATCTTGTGTGCACGGCCTAGCAATGGCCATGTGCTCGAGTGTGTACTATTCCATTTGTGCAGGGCCTAGTACATGGCCATGTGGTGGGGTGTGCATAACTTCTTCATTGGGCTTGGTTTTAATCATGTCAGTGCACATCTTCTTGCACAGTCGTGTGGTGAAGCGTGCATAATTCTTGATAAGCACACATATGTGTGCTAGCTTGTGTGCGCGACTGTGTAATGGTCCTTTACCTGCACGGTTAAAGACACGGTGTGCAATACTTCAGCCCACAAAACTGTAAAAGTTAGGCTTAATTAGACACTATAATGCATATAATTATTAAACAAACATGCAAACATGCAAATGTATTCTTTAGAATGCAATTCAATAACATTATGCTAAATGCAAGTAAAATCAGTTAATAATTAAATAAACTCATAAAAATATATTATAAAACCTATAAGAATGCTTCTAAAATTATATGTATAAATGACACATAACAAATTCCCCCACATTAAACCTTTGCTTGTCCTCAAGCAAAATTCACAAGAACACTCATCAATGCAATAAACTTTACATTGACAGACTTCAAAGTGTCCATCTGCCACAATCTTAAGTGAATACAAGACTTATAAATCAAAATTAAACTGATAACTCAAGGTTAAAGATGTAAGTTTTAGCAAGTTAAGAGCAAACTTAGATGTTGAATTTATGAAAACATGCAAATTGGTAACTGAGAAAAATAAAAGTAAATGATACTATTTTCTGCAACCTCAAGCCACCCCTTAATTCCATCACATAAAAATAGCAATATTGTATTTTATTTTATTATTGAGTGCGTTTTACACTCCATCTCACTTTAATCTCCCTATTATTCTCACTTTTAGTAATCCCCTGCCGTTCCAATATTACTAAGTGTGGACACTGTTAAGTGAGTCCTTTGGATACTCATACTCAGATTAGAGCATAAAAAGATTAGAATTTAAGTATTACTCCAGAAAAGAGAGATTTTTTTTCCTTCTTTTTCTTTTTTTTCTTGCTATCATGCACGTGCTAGTGTCAAGGGTTGATCAAGAGTCACAATTAAGTATCACTTACAAGCATTTTTCTAAATTATCAACTCACAGATTCAGTTATTCAAAATCAAGTAGGCATTAAGTTCATTAAAGTTTCAGAAGTCCTTAACCACAAATTATCAACCTAACTTAAAATTTACAAATCAAGCATTAACATTAAATTATGAAACATGTACATTGAAATCACATTTGATGTACTATGCTCACCACAGTGATAAATTGCAAAACTTCAGTGTGTGAGTATGCTAATTGCAACATGCAGACATAATATAATGCAAACAAAAAATATATATACCCTCCCCCACACTTAGACAAGTCAGTGTCCTCAGTGACTCAAAGAAATAAAATAAAGTAAAGAATAAAAAGAAGAATAACTTCCCTAAGCATGTGGAGAGCACATGATGAAATGATATGGGAACTGGACATTGCTATTCCTGGTGTCACCCCTATAGCTTTTCTAGTTTAATGCAATGCCCAATCCCCTTTAGATCGCTCCCTTCTGTATGATGGTCCTCAAAAATAAAACTATAAATAAGAAAAATATAGGAAAAAGAATAAAAATAAAGAGAAAAATTTCTAAAATAAAATAAAACAGAATGGGTTATCTCCCATTAAGCACTTATTTAGAGTCATTAGCTCGACTTAATTCCCATTTGATCATTAGGGAGGATTGATTAAAGAATAATCCTCCCCTACTTGAGCTCGCTTATTTGGCACTCGAAAAGAAGATGAAAAGTTCTTAAAATTTAAATCTTTCACAGCACTTTTAATTCGCCACTCTTTAATATCTTTCTTTAAGGTCCCTTTTTTCTTCTTAACTTTCTTGGTTGCTTTCACTTCTTTGGTATCATGAATGAGGCGATTTTTAAGTGGCTGTTTGGGAACTTGTGTAAAAACATCTTTAGCATGAACCTCAACTACATCCACTCGAAAATAAGAAGTCATTGATGGGGGTTGTTGTGCCATTTTGAATACATAGAACTTAACCTTCTCTTCCCCAACTTCAAGTGTTATTTTTCCTCTCTTGACATTAATTATTGCTCTAGCTGAAGCTAGAAAAGGTTGTCCAAAGATTATGGGGATTTTGGAATCTTCCCCCATCTCTAAGATCACTATGTCATAAGGCACATAGAATTCTTCAACTTTGATGGGCACATCTTCCAAAATTCTTTCAGGATAGACTACAGATCTATCAGCTAGTTGCAAGGAAATGTTAGTAGGTTTAGGCTCACCTATATTTAATTTCCTGCACAAAGATAAAGGCATAATGGTTACATTAGTGCCAAGATTACAAAGGGCTCTATTAATGGAAAATTTACAAACAATACAAGGTATAGTGACACTCCCTAGGTCTTTAAGCTTTGAAGGAAGCTTATTTCCAATCACAACACTACATTCCTCATTCATTGGTATGGTTTCATGATCATCCCACTCCCACTTTCTTTTATTAGACATGATGTCTTTGAGACATTTGGCATATTTTGGCATTTAAGTAACTGCCTCTAGGGAAGGAATGGTGATATCTAACTACTTGAATACCTTCAACACCTTCTGAAATTGCTTGTCAAGTGCTCTATTATTCATCCTTTGAAGGAAAGGTAAACAAGGTGTTTTCATTTGCTTAGGCTCTTGCTTATCACCTTTTAGCTTTTCTTCTTTTTTATGAAGTTGCTCAAACTCAGTTTTTGGTTCCACATCCTTGTGCTTAATCTCAGGCAATTGCTTCCCATTCCTTAAAGTTACTGCTTGTACTTGCTCCTTTGGGTTCTCAGGTTGGCTTAAAAAGTGGCCCGTCTGGCGAAAATTTAAGGAGCTGGCTTGTGATGCTATTTGGTGTTCTAACATCTTGTTATGAGTTGCCAACTTATCTAATCTTAACTTCATTTGCCTGAATTCTTCATCATGCTTCTAGTTCACCTTGTTCTATGATTGTTTAAAATTCTTCATCATTATCTCCAGATTGGATTTTGCCTCAGGTTGAGAACTTGTGCTCTTCTACTGAAATCCTGGTGGAGGTGGGGTGTTGTATCCCAGTTATAAACCTGAGATTTGGTTTCTACCTTGATTGGACCATGAGAAGTTCGGGTGATTTCTCCATCTAGGGTTGTATGTGCTGGAGTAGGGGTTCCCTTGAGGCATGCCATTGTAATCATTTAAAGCATTTAATTGCTCATTAGAATAACCTTGAGAGAGAATGTTACCTTGTTGACACTCTTTGGTGGAATGTCCACCTCCATATATTTCACAGGAAAGTACTTGAGATGGGAATCTAGCAAAATATAGCTTCTCCAACTTCTTGGTAAGAGAGTCTAATTTGGCATTCACCATGCTTAGACTATCAATTTCATACAATCCAGTTGCCTTCCTGGGTTGATTTCTCTCCCCATGCCACTAATAGTTGTTTGAAGCCATTTTCTCCAAGAGAGCATAATGATCATCAGGGGTTTTGCTCATAAAAGAACCTTGGGCAGTCGCATCGATGGTGATTTGTAAGGACTCAGATAGTCCTTGGTAGAAGGTCTGCATTAGCAACCAGTCTGGAATACCATGATGAGGGCAGTGTCTTTGTAAGTCCTTAAATCTCTCCCAAGATTCATAAAGAGATTCTCCAGGTTGCTGCTTAAACCTAGCGAGATCTTGGTGATATTTTGTAGTCTTTCCAGGTGGGTAATATTTGATTAGAAAAGCCTTGGAGAGTATATCCCATGAAGTGATGGAATTTGGAGCTAGAGAACTTAGCCATAGCTTCGCCTTATCTCTTAATGAAAATAGGAATAGCCGGAGGTGAATAGCATCTAAACTCACTTCATTTATCTTAAATGTATCATATATGTCTGGGACAGAAGCTAAGTGAGCGTTTGGATCTTCTATTGGTAGCCCTCCAAACTGATATTATGAAACCATTTGGATGTATGCAGGTTTAATTTCGAAGGTATTAGCTTCGATGATTGGCTTCACAATGCAGTTTTGACTCCCTGTAAGACTTGGTACTCCATATTCCTCTAAAGCCCTTGCTTAAGCTCCTTGTGCCACTTGGTTAGCCATTGTTCTATCTTTTTCTCTTTTCTCTTTTCAGTTTCTTTTGTAAGACTTTTTGATCTCAGGGTTCACTTTTTCTAGCTCAGGATGTTGAGATCTTGTTTGCATAAACAAAAATAAAGCAGGTTCCTAGAAAGAAAAAGTAAAAACGAATTATTATAAAAAAAAAAAACAAATGTTAGTCTAGCAGAAATAAAAAGTGCGCTAATATTGGTATTGCCGATCTCCCCGGCAACGGCGCCAAAAACTTGTTAGGCAATTTTCGCAAGTGTATGGTTCGTAACAAGTAGTAAAGTTTGAGTATCGAGTATCGTTCCCACGAGGAGATTAATACTAAGTACTAGCCATAATTTTATTTCCACAAGCTAACAAAACATATTAATTAAAATAGAAAAATATATTAACCAAAAAAAATAAATCTAAATCTAAAGTATCCTTTAAAATTCAATAATTAGAAAACTAGAGTTCAGATTTGCTTCACTATTACTTGATTTATAGGATTATTTCACAAATCAATGTATTAATACAGTCAAGGGTAAACCACTCAAATCACCTAAAGTCTCTTTCGATATCATTTAAGCATACCAAAGCTAATTACAACCTATTTTCATGGTCAAGTCAATTAACTAAGGCTCATTAAGTTATTTAGTGATTTATTACTCCCCGAAGGATTCATCTACTTTTGTGATCAAAGTTCCTAAGTCTTATGAGTCTATGAGCTGATAAATCATGCAACTTTCGTTGTCTCTAATCTATCCACAAACATGCAAATAATCAGGCTCTTAATTAAATACAAGACAATAAGCACAACTCATAAAATTGACTGGATACTAATTCATTGAACATAAATAAAAATCCAAACAAGTAGTAGTCTAGTTACACAAATCCAAACCCTAAATAATTTAGTTACATATGATAGAGATATTTAAAATCAAAGATTAACTAAGCATGAGAACAATTCTTGTTGAACATGGTCTGGTTGAATTTGTATTCTTTTCTCATGCTAAAAAATCTCTGAATAATGAGTGAATGCTTGATGGATTAATGAATGAATCAAGGAACGAATCAGACTTAGCATTCCTTCCTTTTATATCCATCTCTTACCCCAGAACTTCCAATTCTATAATCTTCTCATTCTGTATTCTTCCAAATCTGAAATCTTCTAATTCCATAATCTTGAATGAAAGAGGAAGATTTTTTCATGAGCACACACCCTAGCACATGGCCATGCAAAAGAGTGTGCATAAGGGTTTGTATGCAAGTGTGCAGGGCAATCTTGTGTGCACAACCTAGCACATGGCCATGTGCTAGGGTGTGTGCTATTCCATTTGTGCATGGCCATATGGTGGGGGTGTGCATAACTTCTTCATTGAGCTTGGTTTTAATCATCTCAGTGCACATCTTCTTGCACAGGTGTATGGTAAAGCGTGCATAATTCTTGATAAGAACACAGATGTGTGCTAGCTTGTGTGCGCGACTATGTAAAGGTCCTTTACTTGCACGGTTGAAGACACGACGTGCAATACTTCAGCCCACAAAACTGTAAAAGTTCGGCTTAATTAGACACTATAATGCATATAATTATTAAACAAACATGCAAATGTATTCTTTAGAATGCAATTCAATAACATTATGCTAAATGCAAGTAAAATCAGTTAATAATTAAATAAACTTATAAAAATATATTATAAAACCTATAAGAATGCTTCTAAAATTATATGTATAAATGACACATAACACCCTCCCCCCTAAAAAAAAACCATTGGGTCCGATGAAGTGAGAAGCCGAAGCTTAGAAACAATGTGCCGAAAAGAATGCTGACTCAATGGTTTGGTGAATATGTCAGCAAGTTGGTCTTTTCTTGAAAGAAAGTGAACCCGAACAGCCCCTTTGGCTACTTGTTCATGTAAAAAAAGGTATTTAAGCTTGACGTGTTTAGTTCCAGCGTGGAAGACAAGGTTAGATGATGTTATCACACCATAATGTAGCAGGAGAAGTAGAAGAAATACCAAATTCTGAGAGGAGATGTTGAATCCAAAGAAATTCAGCTGTTGTATTGGCAAGAGCTTTATACTCACTTTCAGATGATGACCGAGCTATTGTTGGTTGCTTTTTAACACACCATGAAATGAGATTATTGCCAAGATAAATGGCATACCATTAGTTGATTGACGATCATCGGGGCAACCACCCTAGTGGCTATCTGTAAAGCATTGAAGATGGTGTGATAAGCTTCGGTCAAAGAAAAGAGAGTAATGAAGGGTGTGTTTGAGATAGCGAAGTAATCGCTTTAAAGATTGCCAATTGTTTTCTGTAGAATCATGGATGAAATGACATAGCTTGTTGGCAGAAAATGCTATGTCTAGTTGAGTGAATGTTGCATATTGAAGAGCACCCACCAACTGTCGATAAAGTTTTGGTTTGACAAAAGAAGGTCCATCATTTTTGCGAAGAGGAGAAGTAGTGGTCATTGGAGTCCTGTAGCCTTTTGCATTTTGTAACCCAAATTTTTTGAAGTAAATCATGAAGATACTTGGACTGATTAAGTGTAATTCCCTTTGTAAAGTGTTGTACTTCGAGTCCTAAAAAGTAATAAAGCTGGCCAATATCTTGAATAAAAAACTTACCTTTGAGTGCTTGTAAAATGGATGAAATTAATTATGGAGATGATCTGGTCGAGATGATCTGGTCAAGATGATGTCATCGATATAGACAAGCAGTAAGATCACATATGAATCTTTACGCAAAATAAATAGAGACTGATAAGCTTTAGAAGTGGAAAATTCGACAAACTAAAGAAATTACTGAAGTCAAGTGAACCAAGCCCGATGTGCTTGGCAAAGTCCATAGAGAGATCGATGGAGCTAATATACATAATCTGAATGAGTAGGTTCAACAAATCCCTGTGGTTAAGCCATATACACTAGAGATTCAAGAAAGCTATATAGAAAGGCATTTGACGCATCAATTTGCTGAAGTTGCTAGTGATTCATAGAAGCTAAGGATATTATGAGGAGGATTGTTGTGGATTTTACAATCTGATTGAAAGTATCTGTGAAATCAACTCCATTTTGCTGATGATAACCATTAGTAACAAAACGGGCCTTGTATCTAGAGATTGAATTATCAGGATTTCTCTTGATACGATATAACCATTTATTTCCAATTATATTCTGATTTGAAGGTTTAGGTACTAGTGTTCATGTTTGGGTTTGAATTAGAGCATCAAATTCATGTTGCATTGCTTCTCGCCAAGGTTTGTGTTTGTTAGCTTTGGTAAATAATGTTGGTTCAGGTGGATTTGAAAGAGATGGCGAGGTGAGTAAGGCTTGGCATTTTTTCATTGTGGATTGGTGAAGTGTCATTATGTGGGTTCAGGGTGGTGATGTTGGCAGGTGTGGAGCAGTGGTACGATTTTAATTTGGAGGTAGTTGGTTCATATTATATTGAGAAATATCAATAATAAGATCAAGAATAGGGGAAGAGGGTGGAGTAGAGTTGTTATAACTCGAATTTTTTTTATAAATTATAAAATTAAATTTTGGGATTTGTAGTGTTAATAATATTTTATTAATATTGAGATTATTATTTAGTGAAATTAACTTTGAATTTTGGTGGTGATTATTATTTTAATATTATTAACCTAGTGTATTTTTAATACACTTTATTATTGTTAAGTGTGTGTGTGTGTGTGTGTATATATATATATATATATATAATGTGGTGGAGAATATTGGGAAGGTGGTATTTTATCTTTAAAATCATTATTTATGTCCTTATGTACTTTTAATAATTATTATATTATTAAGTTTAAAAAAAAATTTATGAAAAAAAAATGTGCACAGAGCTTATTCTCTTCTCCCTTCCCCTGCATTCTTTTTTCTTTCTTAACGTCACCACCACCCAACCCGTCAACAACCACCACCTGAGCCACCATCACCGCTGCCTCTCCTCACCACGCCACCACCACCAGCTTCTCCCTTCCTCTTCCACTCTCTGGCGAGCTCCCTCCTCTCTTCTCTTCTTGGTTTCTTCATTTTTTAGCCGGATTTCCTTTGGTCACCGGAGACGATTCCGGCGACAACGGGAGCCGACGTTGGACTCTTTTAGAAGCTCATCCTCCGGGCTTCTCAAATCTTCAAACCATTTCGAGTTTCAACTCTGGTAACTATCTCATTTTTGGGAAATTCGATTTTTAGTATTTTGAGTATTTGGTTAGTTTGAGCTTGAATTTGATTTTATTAGCTATAGTTGCTTTGAGATTGTTTGTTGTAGAGATTGAGAGCTTACTAAATATAATTTTTATTTATTTTTCTGAAATTATTTTCGAAATCCACTATTCCCGAGCCTCAGTTATTGTTCATGGCACTGTTCTAGGTTCGGGAAAATTTTATATTTTTAATAAATTCTACTGATTATTTTGAGCAAACTTCGTGAAGAAAGTTTATTAAAATTATTTGTAGAATTTTTATTATGAATTTTTGAAGGCATAATACATCCGCAGACACCTGAACTATCACAAATTTGTCACTTTGACACCTGAACTTTGATTTTTGCCAATTTAACACCTGAACTTGCTTATCACCCACATATAAACACTTGAACTATCATAAATTTGTCACTTTGATACTTGAATTTTAAATTTTTTATCAATTTAACACATGAACTTGTTTATCACCTCACATATAAAACACCTCTTTGTACAGGTGACAAGATGCGTGTGATGAATTCTTATTGAGCGCATCATAGACAAAAAAATGCCAACGTGGGAAATTAAATTTTTAATTATTTAATTTTTTTTAATTGAAGTAGTGTATGACATAAAGTGTTCTTTTAGCCTATTCACCTTGTTTATTTCGCTACATCTTCTTCACCTTGCAGAGTCTTCTTTATCCTTGCCTTATTCCTTGTCTTCTTCATCCTTGTCTTCT